>OY735206.1:1831500-1879000 GCA_963457665.1 Thysanoteuthis rhombus | reverse complement strand
TTTTCAATCTCCTTGATCGATTCTGAACAATGTCTCAATATAGGGACATTGCGCGTGCAAACAAACGAGCAGGAATGAATGTATATAAGTCTGCCAACTTCTTTGATTGATGTGAAAACATGTGTACTCAAATGCGCCTACCGTAGCAAGCTCGTCTTGAAGACCAATTTGTTAGTTGTGGCTTCTAACCTCATGAATGTTGCACCAAGGCATATATAGTGAAGTATCATCGTCACCACCATCATCATTATCATCATCATCATTATTAGCAGCTGCAACAATCTTTCAACGTCTATCTTTTGACATAAGCATTCCCGAAAATCCGTCAGTTGTCTCATTCTTGGGTTTCCAAATGTCAATATATTCTGAACTTGTCTAGATCATTATTGCCAACGATAATTTCGCATAAAATTACCACATTGTGAATCTTTAAGTCCAGCAATTGTCTGACATTCTTGTAAGATGGCCTGCCCACACCATTTCAATTCTCTAATGTCCAATTTTTTCTCATATCTCCGACCCTTGTTTGTTTTCCAATATACTGTACTAAATTGTGATTCATCCGAGTGATATTAACCTTGATCCTCTCCTGTGCACTTTGCATGGTTCTTAGTAAAAGAGCCGATATCTTGGTCGTTCCATATTTCAGCTCCACTGGTGAGCATTGGGGAAATATATTGTTTGTTGACGATGGCCAGTCTTAATTTTTCATGTGCAAAAAGTCGTTTTACAATTTCCCATTTTGCAGTCATTTCTTTACCTTCAGAAATTCTGAACAATCTTTGGTTATCCAGTTATTGTGAATATTTTTTGATATATGGACATACATATTCAAAAAACTAGTATAAACCATTCTTAGTTACCCAAAGCTTATTTGCGAAAATGTCAAATTTCTGATGAGAAAGCTTGATTAGTACGATTATTGTGACAAATAACAAGAATTACATGCCCATCCAAATGGTTCAACAAATCAGCAATATTTGCAACTTTTGCATATAAAAATTCTGAATCTAGTTTGGCAAGTGGATTCATTTTACTCTGAGATTTTGGTCCACCATATAAACATTCTACCATGACACCCCAAACTGTTTTTACTTATACACCAGAATCTTTGGCAAAAACAAATAAGTCTCCTCCATGGTATTGTAAACTTACATTAACATAAACTTCTTCAACTATAATGATGCTTTTTTCTGATTTTCTGAGATATGGCCAAACCCATCACTAAAAAAATCCAAATCATCTAATTTTGAACATTTATTATCAAAGCTGTTTGTACTGGGTAGCTTACTATCATCACGCAGTATATTATAGTAAGACCTAGATGTTACAAAATATTCAAATGCCCAGTCAACAATTTTCGACTCAATAACGTTTCTGCCAATTATTTGTGATGAAATTACTTCGATATTATGTTCTTTTAAAGTTACAAAGATCTTGTGTTGCATCGTTAATCTGTGACCAGAGCTGAAAAATATTGTCCAGTTTTTCGACTGAGAAAACACACTCGCATGGTAATATTCAAAGGTTTCAAAAATTTAAATCTAAAAAATTGGAATACCTCCAATGAAAAAATCAGAACACTTGATGACATTTGATGACAGTTGATAGTTTGATGTATAGTATGTGACTGCAGAGACAAAACAATGAGAGTCAATATTGGCACACAGACTTTCTCAATTTTCAATTCTATCTTTTTCTAGAAAGAATGCAAACTCATCAGTTTGCACTGTTTGTATAGAAGCAGAAGTTTTTTCCGTTGTTCTTCGTTTTGGTAGAGGACTTGGTAATATACTTAACACCGATGTATTAAATATTGATGGTAGAACTTCAGGCCGTGCTCTTTAACTAGCAACCATAGTTTCATAACCCGATCGAAAATGTCTGGGTGGCCAGAGGTGTTGTCTCTTGGTATCACCTTTAACTACCTTTCTCTTTCATCCTGATCTTTGGGGAGATTAAATAACCGAATCTTATTTTGCTCGTTGTAATTGCCACGACAAGCTGTTACTCAATACTTTTTGACCATTCTGAGATAATATCTAACGGTAGCACACATAAATCTGACTTAATATGATTTGTAAAAATGACACGTGTCTGAAAAAAATCAGATACTTGCAGAAAATTTAATCAAAGAATTTTCTGTGAATACATTTTAAAGAACCGAAGAATTTCAGAAATTGAAACAGTGTTATTGTCGACTTCACAAAAATAAAAAAAAAGCCTACACGTGCAATTCTACGATGGGAATAAATAATTGCATCCAATGATTTGAATAAGTAAGAATAGTTGGGATAATTTATACCATCTGGAATGGAAAAAACGAAGAATTTTGGGAAATCATCGGTAAAAGAAGAGGGTTTAAAATGGTAAGAACGCCCGTGTGACTGAGTAAAATTTTGAGACAGAGATAACTTTTGACTAACAATCAATAGACCCTTTCAAAAAATGCAATATGATATTTTTTCATAATTTGTACCGTTATTATTCCGAAAAAAATCCGCAGAAAACTTTTCGTTCAAGTTTCCAACAAATATATTTGATAAAACCGAAGACTTTCAGAAATTAAAATGATGGTAATGTCGGCTATTTGATAAAAATGGAAAAATGTCTACACGTCTATGTGACGTGTATCTACGATGTAAATGATTAATTTTATCTAATGTTCTCAATAATTAAGAATGATTGTTATAATTTATATCATTTGGAATAGTAAAAAAAGAACAATTTTCTGAAATCAGCTGAATTGTATAGAAGAATCAAGAGCAGAAACAAAATGTTTTTTCTATAAGATGGAAGATGGCGAGAAAAAAGTTTTACACTTTGATTTTGATATCTACTGTATACTTACCTACACAAGACAATGAAAAATTCGACAGAAATGTAAAAAATAAAAACAGAAGATACACAACTTGAGTAGACTAAAATGTTCTGGTATAAATTTTTCCTTTAAAAAACAAACTTGCTATGTCCAAGCTCGAGATGATTCTCACTATAGACTGAAAGTAACAAAAGAGCTTTGCCCCCAGTGGACGAGAGTGGTCGTATTGTTCACAGGCCTGGTGTAAAGTTGGTCATTTGGAGACCCCTCTTTTTGACGTGAGTATTCGACAAGAGGGCAATCTTTCTTCCAAGACAGGGGGTGCACTAATGGGATTCTTAGCGATAATTCGGGAGGAAAAGAAAATTCCCCAAAATATAACACGAGGAGAAAACAAACTGATTGCTGTGCACCCTCTGGGTAGGACTGTTGGCCAAGCCACAACAAGCAAGCAAAAATCAGGCAAAGTGTTGGGCAGATATTAACAAAAATACGTCAGTTGATAACTTCGGTCAAAGAAATACAGCAAATAAGAAATATGTGATTCTAATTTTTCAGATCCTCGTATCGAGACGTAACTAAGAGTTGGGGGGGGGTATTCAGAAACTCCAGAAGGCCCTCAGTGGAAGGAGTTCAGAAAGTTTTATCAACAAGTCTAGTTAGTCACTCAATAGGAACCGTAACGTGACCACGTCCTTTGGCAGCATGTCGTGTTGGAGATGATCAATTAAAAAAATAGAAAAAGACGTGACCAATGGATAACTTATTTCTTTCGTCTTTTGTTGGGCAGTGATAAGTGAAATAATTTGAATTTTCGAAAAGCAAGCATGAATGCTACCGGACACAAGCTAAAGGACCAATTCAGTATAAACTTATATTGCAAATTGAATCCCCCTCAATGAACATATTTAGATAGAAAATACAAAACTGTTTTTCTGGATATAATGTTTAAATTTTCAGCCCTTTGGCTGCCTTGAAGCTACCTGGACGCGCAATACATTCATACGTACGTACGTACGTACGTACGTACGTACATACATACATACATACATACATACATACATACATACATACATCCATACATGCATAGCTAGTTTGACCAACTTAAAAACTGAATATTGACAATTTCGATGACAGTTTTAGTTTCTCATCGTATTTCATCTACTAAATCTCTATTGATAATATCAGTAAATGCTGAAAGGGGCCTCTCAAGCCCTCGAATCTCGAAATTGGCCTTTGTTTTTGCTGGAATTCTTCTTTTCAAAAAATATTGGGTCAAATAGGCAATCTGTGTGTAGATGTCCTGATTTCGGAGTAGCAGTTCTCGAATAAGCCGGATTCCTAAAGGCAATCAAAGATTGATTTTTTCTTTGATTGACTTGTTGATATTTTTCGATCTTTGCTGATCCTGAATTTGTATCCGAAAGAGACAAGAAGAGGAAGAAGAAAAAGGAAATTAACAACAACAACAACAACAACAACAACAACAACAACAAAAGCAAGTCTTTTTAGTCAACAGTTAAAAACCGTCATGTGACCAACGTCTTTTAATAGGATGCTGTGTTGGGTGAATAAACAAAAAATCGGAAGAAGAAGATGATCGCCTTTATTTTTGAAAATGAACACTAAAGTCAGAATGTGAATCCAGGTGGACACAATCTAGAGCTCAGTTTAGCATAAACTTACTTGGCAAAAATACAATTTTGAGAAGGAATAAAAAAACATTTTTCTAGACATAATCAGGAGTAAATATTTAAATTTTCAGTCTTCTGGCCCCATTGGTGCGGTCCATACGTGCGATACATGAATACATTGATACTTAATTTCAGACAGCCAGCCAAACCAACTTAAAAAGTATTAAGAAACATATGGGGACAGTTTCTTTGACAGTTTTGTCTGGCAGTTTTGAAAAATGAAGATGAAGTAGAATTAGGAAAACGAGGAGGACGAGCATTGTCTGAATGTCGGTCCGTTTATCCACACGATATCCCCTAAAGTTATGAATGAATTTTCGATGACATTTGGTGGAAGTGTGGGAATAGATTATCGAATTTTGGGGCGGATCCAGATTTATTCAATTTTTTGAGCTTCTGCTAGTGTACGGCATTGGCAAAGGTTTGCGGTCTCCAGATGCTTTCAAGTCGATTACGGCTCCGAAAGATAAATGTGATTTCAACGGAAGAATCGATTTCACAGAACAGCGAATGAAAATTATGAGGAAAAAGAGATCAAACAGTTCCTTCAATGCTCATAACAAATCTCTAATGCTTGAGGAAGCAAAGGTTTTGACGTCGACACTGACTGACTGGTCAGTCTGGTCAGCTTTGCACAAATATCCTATGACGCCGAGATTGAGTGATGAATAATATATATATATATATATATATATATATATATATATATATATATATATATATGTGTGTGTGTGTGTGTGTGTGTGTGTGTGTGTGCGTGTGTTTGTGTGTGTAATAATTGTGGACATGTTGATGTTCTATTCAAATCAAAACAGAACAGTTGTATTCAATGTGTATTGAATCTTTATTTCCATACTGCCTCCGCGACGCCTATGATAAAGAGGTGTGGCGAATCCTGGGGAAGGTCTATGTCCAAAGATAGACGTTAAAGACTGATATATATATATATTAATATTATGAAGGTGCTCAATATTTCCGGAAAAATAAAGGTAGTATTATTATGTACTTATAAAATCCTCACCACAAAGTTGTTTCATGCTTCTTTGCGATTATCTGGCGAGATTTTCTTCAAGTTGGTCGAAAATGCTAAACTTGACATTTTTTTTGAAAATGCCCAAATTGACCTAACCTTGGATTGACCAAAGTTCGGTGTTATTTATTCTATGTTCATCTTTATGTCAAATTACCAATGTACACAATTTTGCAGTCCACAAAACATAGCCGTCTCTCTTAAATTTGAAAATGAAGAAATTGACCTTTTTTTTTGAAAATGTTAAAATTGACCTTCCCTTAAGGTGATATAGGTCAGCGGAGATCATTGGCATCTATTATATGTTTATCCTGGGATCAAGTTTCACTTAAACACAAATTAGCAGCCTTAAGGGTGCAACCGACTCTGTTAGATTTTACAATATTGATGAATGAAGACAGAAAATAATAGTCGACTGTTTTTTTCCTCTTCTGTCTCTCTTTAATTTTCAGTTCCATCCATCTCAATCGTTTTCTGGAATTGTCTAGTTCGTTTCTCCATCTTGCATTCTGCAGGCATCGGTTTGGCTTGTGATCTCTGAGAAGGATCCTTGCAGCATGACCAGCCAATAGCCATTTGCGTCTCCTAATCGATTCTATGATGTCTCGGACTCCTGTTTCCCTCAATATATTATGCTGTCTTCTGATCTCTCCATGTGAGGTTGAGCATGATTCTTTCATGTGCACGTTGCATGGTTCTCAGTTTGAGGGTCAGTCTCTTGGTTAGGTTCCATGTTTCAGCCACATGGATGATTATCATATCGCAAAGTTGTATTGTCATACGTGGAATCCGAGCAGGATGATTGAAGCCGTAGCCAGCGTAAGGGACTACTCACTTTCGTTCATTTCTTTTGTGATGTTTTTAGTATTTTTATTTTTTCGTTTCATTGAATAATATTTACATTCTTATTCCATTAATTGTCAACATTTGATATGAATTGTCCTGGGAATAAGAACATTATAACGTTAACAGTTCGACAATCTATATAAGGATAATTCGATCATCAGAAAAGCAGGAGATATAAAGGGAAAGTACTCGAAGGGAGGAATATTTTTTAGGGGGCCCCCTGCATTATTTTTCCTTTATCGAAGTGCCATTTTGGATTATTAAATTATTTGACTAATTGATTAATTAATAATGAAAATTTTTGAAAATTATTCTACCGTCCTAAATAAATGTGAATATTCAACCAAATAAATCATTATCGACGTGTTTTTTTTTTCTGTGACGAAAAGAAAGTCTTGATATCGAACTTGACGGTCAACGGAGACGATCTTTGAGCGAGTACTATTAAAATTAGTAGTCTTAGTAGTCATAGTAGTAGTAGCAGTTATAATAATGACATTGGTTATAGTAATACAAATAATAATGAGGAGAAAGAAAGAAAAAAGGAAAGAATAAACAGGGAGAGCGCGCAATAACAAAAGGGAATGAAGACACACGCGTTAAAAAAGGAATATGAAGAGATGATTTTACAGAGCGGACAATTATGGCGATACAACCGAGGAAGGAGGGAGATAACAAGCGGGGTTTGTGTGTGTGGAGGTGAGACTGGATCGACGTTGGGTCAGAATCAGGGGGTGGAGTGAAGGTAAGTGGGCGGATGGGGTCCGTGATGTTCTAATGAAATAAAATAGATTTTGGATGGCGCGAAAAATTGAAAATATTGGCAATTATGAACGCGTGTCGGTGATGCAGCGGTAACGACGACGGGTAAATATGGAGGGCGAGAGAAATTGGCGGGAAAGTTAGAGTAAAAAGGCGGGAATTGAAGGCGGAATGAACAAAATGGCGTCGGGGATACAAGATGGTGTCGGGGATCGGCCGACCTTTTTTTTTTCCCTTGCGAGAAGAGAAAGAATAAAAAAAAACAAAAAAACAAAACAATATAATAGACAATAGATATTTGACCGGAGGCCACATGTGATAATATGCAAGAAGAATGAAATAGAAGTTAGCGCAGCTGAGGTAGGGGGAGTGGTGACTTATTGCACGTACATATGTGTGTGTGTGCTGTGTGTGTGCTGTGTGCGTATGTGTGCAGTAGGAATGGAGCAGTATATAGCATTGCGTTTTGTTTTCGTGTACGTGATGAATGTGCATAATTTCGCATATATATATCCCTACTCCCTTCTCTCTGCCTCTTTCTCTCTTTCTCTGTGTTTATGTCTCTCTAATTATATATGTATGTGTGTTCGCACGCGTGCATATGTGGAATCCAATAATACATACGTGTGTATATGCGTATGTATGAATGTTACAAGTTTTTCAATGCGTATTTACGATAAGTGTAATTGTGTAGATAATTCAGGATGTTTTTACTGAGCTGATAGCATGATAAATGTATGTATGTATATATATATATATATATATATATATATATATATATATATATATATATATATATATATATATATATATTTATATATATATGTGTGTATGTATGTATATATGTATACCCATTGTGAAGAAATGGGTATATACATATGTATAGGGGGGATGGGGGGGATATTATGTTGCATCATTTTTTTGACAGGATGAATCTCTGCTTACTTTTAAAATCAGCATTTAATATTTAGTAATGGTATTGCAGGCTGAGTCAACAAAGGTTGTGGTATTCTGAGGTACGGGAAACTGGCGTATAGAAAGAAAAATAAAAAAAAGGGTGCACGGTGCGTCCCTAATGGCTCGCTGCAAAGCAAATGCTGAAAGCTATTTTCGCTTTTCACCCTATTTGGAAAAAGCCTTAACGTGGCGTAAAGCGAACATTTGAAAATTGGGTTTATTTCATTTCTATCAAATGATTTCTTCAAGATAAAAAACTAAAAAAAAACTTTCGTGAAATACCTTGAAATTTGGGGTACGAGATTCTTTCATTTCACGAAAAGATTTTATTAGATTTCAGCAAATGAGTATTGCTGTAAGCAAGCTTATTTCATTTTTGATATACTATATATGTGTATAGCCTAGAAAGCTTTACAGCTTTAAACACTGAAATTAAAAAAAATTCTTTCAAAAATATTTTTTGTATCACTTCAGTCACTCATTTCCCAATATCTACCAATGCAATTTATGTAATCCTCTTCAATATTTTTTTCCTGTTTTGCATACATTCTGTTATTATGTTGCAATGTGTAATTCTTCTCTTTTGAGTTTCAAATATTTATCATGTAACCGTTTCGGGGATTTTAAAAACAAAACAGTTGTATTTGAATGGTACCCTAGCAATGTTAATCAAACACCATCTCCCAATCTTATTATATAGTTTATGCAATACATTTAGTTTGTCATTCCACATAAAATTTTATGTGTGTTGTACATTGACATTATTTTGTACTACATATCTCTCTCCATATATATATGTATATATATATATATATATATATATATATATATATATTTGTATATATATATATACATATATACATATATATATTTGCATATATATATATACATATATATATATATATATGTATATATATATATATATATATATATATATATATATATATATATATATACGCATATATTTATATCTGTGTAAAATTAATATCAATAGTACAACTTTATTCAAAAATAATTCTGATAGAATAAGTAGTGTAGTTTTTTCTCTTTCTCTCTCTAATGTTCTTTATATATATATATATATATATATATATATATATATATATATATATATATAGAGAGAGAGAGAGAGAGAGAGAGAGAGATAGATAGATAGATAGATAGATAGATAGATAGAACCAGTTAAAGATGAATTTTGCTTTCTAATGGTAACAAACTAACAAATATAAGGAAGTTGGATCCTTACGTAAATTCAAGCTAAAAGTTACGGAGTGAAAGCCACGTTAGTTTAAGTGTTGATGTTATAGTATGTGTATATATGTATGTATGTTTATTCAAACGTATGTATAAATTTGCGTGTCTGTCTTCGTGTCTGTTGCGGTAGATGTGGATGCGATTGTTTGAATATATCTATAAAGCGAGTTGAGATCAAAATGCAGCAGTTCCCCTCCATAACGCAGGTGTTGGGGGCCAAGTTAAACAACCACGTTATAACTTGACCGCGGATAATAAGAATTAAAAAAAATTACAAGTTCACCAGCGAACGAAGGTGTGGTTTCCATCACAAAACCAGAAACATCTTGTAATTATATGTTAATTGGTTTCAAATTGTTGGAATTTGATTTAATCAAATGGTTCTTTTGATGAAATTCTGTTTTTTTTTAAAGAGTTTTCTGGACATTTGGATGATAATACGCAAAACACTGCCTTGAATAGTGCGATTTTGTTTAGTGCATGATTTGATGTAGTGCGATTGATGTATTTTTGTATCACTTAACGCAAATAAACATAAGTTGAGAAAAAAAACGCATCAGATTATGATAAGACCTTGAATAGAGCGGTTTTGATCGGCACAGACAAATTTTGGAATGAATTAACCGCGCTAATAAAGGTATATCTGTTTGTGTGAACATTTTTGGGTCCAACAATTAACCGCTTTATAACTCGAACCATGTTATATCGGGTTGGTGAGCTTCTGTAAACGCACACAAAAAAAATTGAGGTGAATCTGCGCAAGGAGAGCCGTAAGAGAAGTCCGGGAAGAGACAATAGAGATTTTCTAAAATAGTCGGAGCTGGAGGGTCTTCGAGACGGGGTGTGGTAGGTCGGAGGAGGTTCAGGGGTGAGACAGGAAGAAATATGATAATTAATAATAGAATAAACAGAGAAGAAAGAACCTCATAGAGAAAAAAAGAGACGCTGGGTGAGAGGATTGGGAGTGGGGGTCGGTGTGGGGGGGGGGGTTACCTCGGAAGTTGAGGGTGTAGGAAATGATGGGTTATCAGCCGACTGGGAAAACGGGGGCAAGTGTTTCGACCAGACTTATCAGATCCAGAATTTATACTGTAATTCTTTTCAAGGGGACACCTTTCTTTGCATGTATGTGTGTGTGTGTGTGTGTGCGTGTATGTGTTTGTGTATTCGTGTGTATGTGTTCGTGTGCATACGTATATGTATGTGCGTATGTATATGTGTGTATGGGGGATGTATGGCATACGTGGCATGTGTGTGAGTAAAATGTCCAAATATTCCCCCAATTCACATCGACCGTACTTATACGTTTTCAAAATATATATATAACTCCTTAAATGATGCACGTTTTTACGTCACGTTCTATGTATATCATTGCCAATGTTTTATGTCAATTCTGGCATAATTTGAACTTCGGACAGCGAGCACAAAGAAGGTTATTGGTTGAACCATTCAATTGTTCATACATTTCGAATACTTATTGTCCTCTCTGTAGGTCGTTCGGTTTGGAAAGTGCGCATCGGGGTTGAAATTCTTTATGAAATAGTTTTTTTCCTTCAACGTGACAGAAAACAAATAAATAAATAAATAAACTACCAAATTAATGAAAACACTTTGTTCATGGATCCGCCCCCAAATTTAATCACTTATTCCATAGTCAATTGCTCACCCTTCCGCAACATATCATTGAAATTCATTGAGAACTTGTAGAGATATCGTGTGGAGAGATAAGAATTTTTGGCGATGTTATGCGGGTTCAACATATAACTACGACGTAGGGAGGTAATTGTGCATAGATACGTTCTAAAATTAAATCATTTTTTCCATAGCCTATCACCCAATGGAACAGAATTCATTGAGAACTTTTGGAAATATCTTCTGGGTAGACACGGAAAAATATTTCTGAATCATAAACAAATTCCTGGATTCACTCCCTTATAAACCAGCCAAAGGCAAAAGTAATATTCAATGACAAAGCCCCCTCCCCCTGCCCCTAAAAGACTATCAGAAAAGTGGATGAAGCTCTTGAAGTAGTTGAGGAATGCATTTACTTTGCTTATGCAATAATGCAAAAGAAGGGCCAACGCAATGAGATAAAAAGGTGCATAACGATTTGCTGGAGAGCATTTGGTATAAATAGAGACATACTGAAAAGCAAATTGCCAATATGCTTAGAACGTAAATTATACAATCATTGCATAATACCTGTTATGACGTGCGGTTGCGAAACTGGAAACTTACAAAACCAATCGAAAACTCAGAATAGCACAGATGGCAGTGGAAAGAGCAATGTTAGGAATAACTCTTATCTTCAGTGTGGCTATAGACTATCCAATTTTCCTTCCAGTACAACGAGGTTGGATCGAAACCTTCGCTCCAGATATATATATATATATATATATATATATACATACACACACACACGCATATATATATATATATATATATATATATATATATATATATATATATATATATATACACACACATATATATATATATATATATATATATACACACACACACATATATATATATACACACACACACATATGTATATAGATATATATATATAGATATAGATATATAGTTACGAAGAAGTCAAAAAAGAGTTTCCCAAAAGTTCTCAAAGTTCATCGTCCCCAAAATATCTCTCTATTGTCTTTTTACCAATTGATCAATTAAAGCGTAACGGATGATTTTATGACATTTTTGTGGGAACTGGATCTTTCGGCAACGGTAATAGAATTAAAATAACAAAAGTTGAAAGACAGTTGCGAAAGTAGGAGAGAATCTTGATGGCGAGCTATCAGATGATAAAACCTTTCTGGAGGAGGGTGTAGAAAATGTCGGTAAAAGTTACGAGAGGGCGAGAAGGATAGCGATTACAAGTCGATTTCTTTAGATGGATTGTTGGCTGAGATGTATTAATTGAAAGGGAGACGAGGAGGTTAAGAATGCCAATTTTGGTGACGATACGAACTGGAAAACAAAAATTATTGAAAAGGTAAGGAGAATGAAGGACGTAACACACCGGACAATGAGGATGAACGAGGAGACACTTTGAGAGAAAACAAATCATGTATTGCTTTGATGCATGGGAGGTAACTATGCGTGTTTCGAATTCCCATATTGTCTTACCAAACGAAAAGTATCTCCTAATAATACAAAAAAAAAAGACTTCTGAATCTCCCTCCGAAATTGATAGATTCTTTCTTTGCCAATAACCCACCTTTCTGCAAAACGTCGTTGAATTTCATGGAAAAACTTTCGGATATATTGTGTGGACGGACAAAGAAACAATTAGCAAATACATATACATCTTTCAACTTCGTTTGCAAAGGTGAAATTGGTGAAAATGAGATCCCATGACGAATTTGAAAAAAAGCAGTTTTTTTTTTAGTTTTAAATTCGGACTTTTCTAGCGATCACCGCCAAACAAAAGCCGAGAGAAACAGCTTATTCCTTGATCACACCTTCATCCAATTTTTTTCATTGATCGCCCTCGACCTCGAAAGCTGCCAAAAGGCATTGGTCGCAGGACTGTTCACATTGAGTGACTAACCATATTTGTTATCATTAATATTTATATCATTGGTCCTGTGGCTTTTGTTCATACCCAACGTTTATTCATGGTGACCGGCCTCTCTCGGTCCTTCATTATCGACTGTCGCATGCAGCGCGATGAAAGCCCTCAACCTTTTTTGTGTGTGTTTTTTGCTATGTTTTTTTAGGGGGGATGTTGTCCTCCAATATTGATTCTGGTGAGTTTTTCAACCCTCTTCTCTCTGCTAAGGCCTCTCCCAATTTTTTTTTCTCTCCATTTTTTTTTTCTGCAAGAATTGATTGATCCCTTGGTCTTCGTGTGATCACTCAAGCGGAACCCGGCGAGACCAACCACGGCCATTTCCTCTCGAAAGGTTTCCTGTTATCCGGCCAACCGAAACGGGAATTTTTTTTCTCTAATTACGGTTTTTTTTTTGTTTTTGCGTGCTACGACTTTTTATACACACGTACACATCACAAGCTCACGCATACATGCTACAAAAGCACACTCATGATACATTCACACATGAAACGTGCACACATTCACATGAGCACGCCACATATGCACTCATCTTACACATACATGAAGAACACATACACACATGCACAAAAAAATTATGCACTTATGCCATACACACATACAGATACACTCGAAGAATACACACTTGCGAACATGGGTACATGTGTATATAGTATGTATGTACATGTGTATGTCTGTATGCGACATTTGTGTGTGAGTTCATGTGTATGTTTATGTGGATGTGAGTATGTGTTAGTGTGTATGAATGTGTCACGTATGTATAAGTCTACCTACGTATGCGGCCTGTATGTACATACGTGGCAGTATCGTTATATGCAGATGTGTGTTGTACATGGGTACATATGTATATGTGTATGCGTATGTGTTTGCGACGTGTACATGTATTCGTATGTGTGTATTTTGCATTTTTGATAGAACGCCGTTCGAGGAAAAAAAAAAGTCGGGGTATCGTTTCTTTGTTATTGGCTTCAGACATTTTTTTGTATTGTTCAGTCATTATCATTTTAACTATTGGCTTTATTATTGTTGTTTTGTCCGTTGACGTTATTGTTGTCATTATTGTTGTTTTGGCATTTTTTATCGCTTTTTTCTTTTCTCTTTTCTCCCAATCTTTCTTTGTTTTGATTCGTCATCAAAATATTTCCTCATACCGCCACCTAAAAAAAAACCCTTTGATATTTCCTCCGTCCCCTTCTCTCTCTCTCACAGCCAGAAGCAACGACAACAACAACAAAAACAACAATAATAATTCTGTGACTAACGACCTCCCAGTTTTCAGCTATGAACAAACATCTAGAATAAACATGGCGTAAGTGTTAGAAAATCGAAGGAATATTAGAGCGATACAAACTGCAGCTCGGCAAGGACACTGAAAAGTAGGTCTGTAAACCTGAGGAGACTTACTGTCACAGTCTATTTATGAGTAGCCATAGATTTGCAGGACAAATTCGGTCCATGGCAACATTTGTTGTGGCTCACAACCCATGTTGGCATTCATCTAAAATCCTACATGATTTCATAATTTTTATTTTGAAGTGACAATTGTTTTAACTTCACAGATCAACAAAACATTACTGTATGTAATGTTTGTCTAAAATATAAATTAAGTATTCTCTACGGTTTTTGAACTGAATGTGTGGCTCAAATAGAAATGAAAAAATGTTCTGTGGCCCGTCAGATCAAAAATGTTGCCCATGTCTCCAGTGATGGAGATGGGTAGGCAGGTACTTGGCAGGAAAATCTTCGTTCACTTCTCACATAGATGTCTCGATACGCAATGTCTTGTCAGTGGTAGACACATTTCCCTCCTTGGACCAACACCGATGAGTTCTTGCCACAGTCGGAAGTGAGCTGTGTCATTTCGGATAATCTCTGACCAAGTCTGCTGGCCATAACAATCTGGTTTTTGCTAAAGTCACTCGGATCTTTTTGTCTTGACCATTCAACACATCAATATGAAGTAATTGAGACTGGCTTCGGAGCTTATACATCTCTTGGCCATGATAGCTGCTGTATTTCTCACCACATGTAACTGGTCAATACCTATCTCGTGAATCCTCCCAAGTAAGAGACCGATCTCTATGTAATGTCTTATAACGCAAGCTGGAAGGCTGATCCTCCTCTACACCCCACCTATGATTGGCCTGCTTGTGAGTGACGAGAAAAGAACGAATGTCGCCATTATTGTTGTTGACTTACGGGCGAACGGCATTGTTCTTTTTCTCGTTGAAAATTGACTGTTTTTTCTCTCTTCGTTGTCTGGTTCATCCATAACACGTGCCCCACGAACGTTTGTGGTGGGACTCTATGTGAACATTCGCCTCTGTGTAAGGATCGTTTTAATTTTCAGCCCGGCTAGCTTTTCTAACAACCAGAAACGGATCTTCAGGGTTTATGACGTACACGTGCGAAACATGTGTTTGTCAACGTGTAGCAAAAGCTTTGAAGGGTTTTTCTTTTCTGTGTGACGATTCATACGCATGTGTGAGTTATTCAATAACTGAATTTGGGTCCGTGAGAGGGTTCCAGGGGCTAAGAGACTGTGGCCTTTGGCTTGCATTATTGAGTACAGTGTAGAGATTGGGTTCTTCCTTCGGATCTCAACGAGAGCTCTCTACCTGATCCCCGGTTACTTGGTATTCCCAGACGGTTATCCCATCTAGGCACTGGCCAGGCTCAACATTACTTACGTGATCTTACGAGGACATGTTTGTCCATCGAGATTTGGTCGTAATTGTGTGGGTCATAAAAGCCGAAACCAAGAGAAAGTTTCAGAGAGAGAGAGAGAGGGAGAGAGAGAGAGGGAGAGAGAGAGAGAGAGAATTTATCATTAAAATTATCAATGTTGGCTATATTGGCGAAGTTTTAACCTTTTTCACAAAAATAAAATTCGTAGTTTTAATTTAATCAAAAGTTATTTAAAAATGATAATGAAGATAGGGATAAAAAAACAAGAATTTTATACGATCAAAAGTGATAAAAAAAAGCCAAACTTTTTTTTTTACAAACAGTAAGTAAATTCCGCCATTTTGGATATCTCGAGAACCAGTTGCGCAGCCTTGATGAAACCTGGCAACGAAAAATAGGGGATCTTACTGTACGTGCTTGGACAGTAGCATTACTAAGCCAGTTGTGAGACTGCCTAGTGTATAGTATGGATGTTGCATTCACAAGAATCGAGTAAGACATGCTTCATGTCTCGCGTAGGGTCTTTGGCAAAGCATCACATCTCTCAGGTCTTCCAGTTACTTCCACATCTGTCTACAATATCTAACAAAGATCGATGTACTTCGTGTTGTGCTGCATTCCTCTCCTCAACTTGATTAAGGCTATCTACAATTCATGCCATCTTTATGAGAAAGCCTCTGTTTACCTCTCGTATTAAAAAGTCTTGGCTGCCCAATGCCTTGTCGATGGTTGGTGATTTTTACTCTCTTTGGACCACTGCCGATGAATACTTATCACAGCCAAAGGTTAGCACCTCATAAGTAGTGCTGCTATAGATATGCCTTGACCTAGTCTTCTGGCCATAGCAATTTGGCCTTTTCTAAAGTCACATATCAGTCTTCTTGTCCATAACTGCAGCATTCAACACATCAAAATGGAGAACTTGAGACGGCTTTTCTGCTTATACATCATCGACCCTGACAGTAGCTGTCATTCTCACCACATATAGATGGTCATAATGATTTGGCCCTTCAGTGTATATCTCTCGCTACCTTAATTAAGTCTACCATTGGTATATTATTTATATCCTAGTGCCATCAGAAAATGTCTCCCTTGGCAATTACTCTAACTCAATTAAGATGATATTGGCTTTGCCGCACAACATAAGGTTCTCCAGTTCTGAAACAAAAGGTCAAGTCACATGTGAAATAGCCATATTCACTCGAGTACAATGCAACCTCGAATATAATGTAACCTCACACTGAAACTGTGAACACCGAAATGTTCCATAAACCGAAACTTTTTATAAGCCAACATGTCACAAGTGGAAAATTCCACACCTGAATCACTGTAGTATGATTCAAATACGAGAGATGAGACAAAATTTCAAAGCATTTAACTCATTCAGACTAGAGGAGAGGCTTAGTTGTCTTTGTGTAACACTTCAGACACCTAAAATTGTATTTATATCCTAAACGGTGAAAGACGAAACTATTCCCGATCGGAAAATGAATTTTTGTTACCACCACATCTACTTGCATTATACTCTGTATTTTGGCTTATTCACTCGTTTGTGCAGAGACATTGTCGAAAATGTCAAAGAAAGGCAGCGGATATGAGGAAAAGAGGAAGCGAAACTCTCCTGGTCATAGATATTTCAGAAGAAGGTTACTCAACCTGTTATATATTTTATCCTTTTATATAAAACGAATCCCAAGTATTTGTGTTTTTAAGAAACCAACATAATATCTCTGCAAATTTTGAAACGCCTTTTATTACATGAAAGCGTACATCATTTTATTTGTTCACTAGTTTGTTGTTGGTTTGTCTGTCAGTCACAAGGAAAGGGGAGAATGATATTTACATATCTATTATGCATTTTTTCTAAAAACTAAACGAAAGAAAAGAGAAGGAAAGAAAAAAAGATGTTTACCTTCTGATTTTCACCATCCGATTCTCCACCCATCTTAGACTTAATTCGTTCATTCTCGACTGCTGATACACAAAATGTTCAGACAATTTCTACGAGAGTTTAAAAACAAATCATAGCACAAATTCATCTATTTCTGGTCAATTTAACTAAAATCCCTGTATCTACACGTTGAAGTTGTGTTTATTCTAAATCTGTATACTCATTCCCAATACTTCTATTGAACTTTAGTTCAAACTTTCAGCTAAAATTAATTCAAGTTTAAGAATGAATTTACTTTGAATTTGCCTAACTTCCTATATGATAAAAATCAAAATTCTATATTTTCAGGTTTGTCGTAAGAACGCAGCAAAGATTTCATTATTTTTATTCACTCGAGTAAAATGTGGCACATTCTCGATTTGAACCTTGATGGTTTCATATAAATTTTTCACATAATACACGAGTAACGAGGCTGCTTGTTCGGGAATTCATTTATGATAAAATATCGACTCATCAATTTGAATACGCATCGATATTTGATCGAACTGACTACTTTACTGTTTTAGGAGTTGCTTTAGGTATGGTGATCGTGCTCAGTATTTTGAAATAAAGCGTAAATAGATAAATTAATTGATAGATTACAACTGATCTGTTTCACGCAGTTATTGCGATCGACTTTTTATGGTTTTTTTTCTTCTCTTATTTCTTTGTGCTTTTTTATTGTTCTGGGCGAGGTTGCGTTTGTAGCAGCAAGTGCTCAACTGAATTCTGGGTTGGGTGTCTAAATGAGATAATAATACTAATCCTTCATACACCCCATCTGGAACACGATTAAACAATGGTTGGAACAAATATCTATTTCTCCCTCTCACTCTCTTTTCCACTTCCCCCTCTCTCTCTCCCCCCTCTCTCTCTCTCCCCCTCTCTCTCTCTCCCCCCTCTCTCTCTCTCTTTCTATATATATATATATATATATATATATATATATATATATATATATATATATATATATATATATATATATATATCCTCTCAAAAAGCATGCATTAATAATAGTAACAAGTATAATTGATTTCACCTGACCAATGCGGACCGTTTTCAGTCGTTTGCAAGAAGCTAATTGTCTTGAAATGAATCTAATGTAACTTATAATCGTGTATCATTATCACCACCATCATCATTATTATATATATATATATATATATATATATATATATATATATATATATATATATATTTCAATATTAAGAAATGGATATACAATCATTCAGGGATAATTATAAATTCGTTATATTACTTACTGTTAATACACAGTGAATGCATCATTTGGTCTAGGCAACTTAAGCAGAATAAACAATTAAAGAAAATTGGGCTGGTGCAGAAATTGAACTTGTGACCAATATATATATATATATATATATATATATATATATATTATTGTGTCATCGACAGACAGCTGTCTCGTTGTATTACAATTCTTCGGGTGGCTATAGACTATCAATTATCCTATCCAGTACCACGAGGTAGGATCGGAATCTTTGCTTCAGACCCAGAGGCTCACATCTTTCTCTGCCCCATGCAGAACTGGACGGTCAGTAAGGTTGAATTTAAGCGATTTATTTACTAATGCATATATTCGCCATCTACCAGAGTGCTCTATTTCTACGTTGGAAGAGCATTGCATAAGCTTATAATGAACGAGTTACCTCACTTAAAGAGTGCTCAACCTAAATAAGGGAGCGTTAATTATCAGACACATCTTTATATATATATATATATATATATATATATATATATACATATATATATATATATATATATATATACTCATGCATCAAACATGTATGGTTATAAATTGCTTTATATAATATAGAAACCCTTATTTGAAATAATCACCCGTTATCACGCAGTGAATGTACTATTTGGCCTAGGCACTGTAAAAAGAATAGACAATTTATTCCATTTCTGTTGTCTAGGCCAAGTGATACATTAACCGTGTAATAACGGGTGATCATATCAAATGAGGGCTTTTATATAAAATATAACGCAATACATGATACTTCTGTCAGATCACACACCAATTTCTCAATAACACACACACATATATATATATTTATATACTAGATTGGTGACCGCCTGGGAATACGTGCATGTGCGTGTGTGTGTGCATCCGAAGTTGAAAAAATACAAATTTGCAATCCTGCCACTAGCCACGTCTTCATGTGCACTCCTTCTTCCTTTGCCATTTGACCTCTGAGACTGTCGGCATCTCTATACCTGATTTTCCTCTGATGTTCGATCATAATGGCACCAACCAGATCAATACGTGACCAATTAGCACCGCCCTTGTTTACCTCCACCAGGTACTAGAAGAACTACGCAGGTGCTATGAGTTATCTACCTAAGTATATGAAACCAGGTACTTGTTTGATGATATGCCATCGACTAAGGGTGTTTATTATCCATGATTTTGAATAAACACATTGTACATGCCAACAGATCTGGTTATTCACCCAGTAGAAACTGTCAGGTGACCAATGTCCCTCGACAGTGTACCTATTTGGGAGTCATCATTTTTTTTTTCAATTGGAAAAAGGGATGATCAATGAATTTGTTAGGCAATGATCACTAAAAAAGTCCAAAATTTAAAAAAAAAAACACCCCCAAACAAACAAAACAAGCGTGAACTTTACCAGACACAAAATATGAGACCGATTTAGCATGAACTTTTATTATAAATTGAATTCTCCTCTAAAACCTATTTTTGGTGGGGAATGTTAAAAAACTGTATAAGTTGAAATATCCAGCCTTCTTGCCCCATTGGTGTAGCATGTACACGTGACACTTACATTCATAAATAGACAGCCAGCCAGCCAGCCAGAATCTCTAAAAACTAAAGAAACCTATACGACAGTTTTGGTTGACAGTTTCTGATAAGTAAGAAATTTCAGCTCCATGGGTGACTATCGGGAGAATGCATTAGTTGCAGACCTTTCTTTCAAACTCTGCAAGCAAGAAAATTTTACTGGAGAAAGGACATCATGTTAATCATTATACTGAGAGATCAGGAGAGAGTGCGATATATTACAGGAATAACAGGTGTCAGACATATCCTAGATGACATTGGTAAACTTAAATGTTAATAGGCAGACCCTGTTGCAAAGATCTCAGATAACTGCTGGACATTGCGTCTCGTAATGTGGATCATGGGTGAAATCGTGGCCAGCAAAGAAGTAAGATGGAGTGATTATATGGATAAGTTCAGAAATATTTGGACACATAGATGCTCAAAAGCAGGAAAACACTGATTGTTTAGGGCGGGGTGGAGGGCTATGTTCAACAACGGACTTCAAATTGTTGATGATGATGATTTTGGGGGTGGATGGGTGGGGGCAACCAATGCATAACATCTATGATCTAGATCTAGCCCCTCCCCCCCCCTGCATCCCAACAAGATTCCATACTGAAATTAAGGCGAAGGCGACAAGGCATCCGATGGCAATCCCATGTGGAAGGACCGTAGTGAGTGTATGAGGCCCCCAAGGGAATAATTTGAAGGGTCTAAGATGCCGTTGTCTTAACTAAGCTATTTTTTATATCAAATGGCCACATACCTTGTATCACCTTTTTTGTCAGCAGAAAAATCCATTCGAGACGGTTTGTGTTGCTTTCAAATTCAACTTTGCCTGCGCCCCTGTGAGTCGCCCCATTTTCCCTATTATTAGCTCAAAATGATGGTTGATGAAAAAAAAACGAATGAATAAGCACTTAGGTAATCCATACTCCAATATCTTTTCATAGCCAAAAAGCTGCAATATTTATTGTCAGTGTTGACGGAGACGGGTAAGAAATTACCCCCAACAATCTAAATCTCCTGCTTTTATTCGGTTCGTGGGTCGGTCCCAGTTATGTTCAGTATCAATTTTCTTGGCTGTATCATATTCGATTGGTATAAAACTTGGCCCTTATCTTCGGATGAACTATTCTCATCTTCCCTCCGTCTTTTTCTTTCTCTTCCTCTTGCTGCTACTACCACAACTACATGTTAACGAATTCAGCGACTTCGTTTAAAATCTTTTTAAAATATGGACATACGGATGGTGGATGCTTTATTGAACTTATTGTTCTTGTTCTATGGTTTGTTTTTCAGTCAACATTGTCTTAATTTCATTTTGTCCCTGCGTTCTTCAGTTTTGCTCACACGTAAATGTCTAAAGTCTCTGTTTCATTACAATTTTTTGTCTAAATTTTCTTTTTTTATTTTTTTATTTCATTACTTTTTCATAGATCATAATCATCAACATCATCATAATGAATTTATTCCTCTTTAAATTTTCTTCTCCTGTGCTCGACTTGAACATTCCGTCCCTATCTCTTTTTTTTTACCCTTTTTTTCTCTTTCCTGTTTTCATTCGGCCTTTCTTTCCTTCCTCCCTTCCTTCTTATTGTCAGCGATCATTTTTGTGACCCACCTGGGGAACCTGTTTCTTTCATTTTCCGCCCTTGACTCACCCCTATGACAGCTGTGATAAATTGGCAATTACAGGCGCGACACTCGGGGCGGACTCCGACGATCCCCGAACCTAGAAGGAAAGTTTGACACTAGGAATTCTACCCACACTACACTCACACCCAGCAACCAAGCACGTGTACGTATGACTATCACTTGAACAGACTGATAAACGCATAGAAAGATAGATATGACTAAAGTGAATGACTTCTGTTCCGTCTCTACAGTCGATGGAACGCCCTCCTTTAAGGCACATGCTTAGGCAAAGCGTACAGTGATCCTTAGATGCCAAAATCATCACAATTTCCCTCCCTGCGTTTCTGAGGTATTCCAGGAGGGAGGATGGTGCGTTCTGCCAGGCACCGGCTTGGCAACAGGAGCTGCCGTAAGAACGTCAGATTTGGCGTCAAACTGCGTTACGAGGGCGCCACTCCGTGATTTTGCAATCAGAGATGTCCTACACTTAGACTGATTGCCATCCGAAAGCTAGAGAGCCCTAACTGCTCCGCTGTTTTACTCTTAGCCGGGAGAGAAGAGATGGATGTACACCTTTCCCGAGGGCACTAGCACAAAAAAGACACAAAAATTCCTGACCGGTGTTTTTTTAACTCTGGTCGCCAATTCCATTGCCCAAGTCATTACCACCACACCAATTGCACCTCCAACGGATAAATAGATATGACCAGAGCTATGAACCTGACATATATATATATATATATATATATATATATATGGATAGATATGATCCAACAGAATGATTATAAATTGCGTTATATTATATAGAAAAATTCATTTGAAATGATATCCCGTCATTACATGATTGATGTATCGCCTGGCCTAGACCATGTTAATAGTATAAACAATTTTTCTTTCGTTGTGTAGGTAAAGTGTTTCATTAACCATGTAATAACGGGAGATCATTTCGAATAAAAGTTTTTATATAATATAACGCAATTTACAATTATATATATATATATATATATATATATATATATATATATATATATATATATATATATAAACTGATAGGTAGATATGAACAGATCGATCGATAGGTAGATAGATATGACTAAAATGAATGGCTGTTCTATCACTGGGAACGTCCCACCCCACGGCACATGGCAGGGCAAAGCGTATGGAGATCCTTGGATGCCAACAGATAGATAAATAAAAAGATAGATATGAACAGGTCGATAAGTTGATATAGATATGAACAGACAGACCGATAGATAGACGTGTGAACAGATTGATAGATAGATATCACTTAATGAGCATAAATGTATGTAGAGTACCGTCTCATTGACTGCCATTACACTGCAGAGTAGTCAGAGCCGGGGGCTGCTGGGATGTGGGTACCGGTTGAGGCAGGTGCACGTACCGGTACCGTGGAGTTAAAAACTAAATTCTGACAGTCCTTATCAAGACAACTCTCATGAAAAATAGTTTATCAATTACTCAACTGTCTTGACATTGACACTCGTGCACACACACAAGCACAATATACACACACATACACACATGCACGCACACATACTGCGAAATACATACGTCTAGATGCTCGTATTTTAAGATTGAATGAACTGATATCTATTCCGTATATTTACACCAACCTTAGGATATAAGTATAAAAGATCACTTTATGTCTATCCATCTGTCTATCTATACGTATCACTCCTCGGTCTATCTCTGTCCATATCTATCTATCTATCTCAGTCCGTCCATATCTATTTATCTATCTATCTATCTATCCATCTATCTATCTATCTATCTATCTCTCTCTCTCTCTCTCTCTCTCTCTCTCTCTCTCTCTATATATATATATATATATATATATATATATATATATATATATATATATATATCAGTCTGTCCTTATTTACCTATCTATCTATCAATGTCTATCCATATCTACCTATCTACCTATCTATCTACCTATCTATCTATCTATCTCAGTCTGTTCATATCTATCTCAGTATACATATACCTATACCAGACGGTCCTTTATCTATCTATCTATCTATCTACCTATCTATCTCAGTCGGAGGTTACTCTCGTGAATCACACCTTATGCTGTGTTTGCTTCCTACACAGTCCACCACATATCTATGATAAAGTTAGTGAAGAAAAAAACGTCGGAAATTTATGTTTTATTCTCTCATCGCAGGAAAATGAATATGGTATGTATCGGTGTCTTTTCTCCCAACCTATGGGCAAGTGTTCAAGGGTGTCATTCTTTCCCTACCGTATATCAAACTCTTGTGGCTGTGTGCAGAATAAGCCCAAACATTTCTTGCAGGAGAAACTGTCTAATAATGAAAGTGTTAAAACAAACAAAGTAGTTGATTTTAGATTTATATCTTTACTCACGGCATTCGGGGAAATTGATATAGTCAATAGTCTTAGATGATTCATCATTTGCAAAATGTATCATATATTTACGTGCGTAGGATAATTAAACATAGTGGCCCAGCAACAGATTCTAATTTAAAAACCAACGTAATGATGAATATAAATAGACAGAAACTCCCTCTGAAACTTAATGTATTTTCAAGCGATGCCGAGCCAGGTCGGTACCTACATGAGTGACTGTCTGAGAATACCAGATGCTGTTAGCTGGAAATCATGCAAAGATTTCTTCCGTTTACTTCACCAAGATGTCATCGGCCAATGTGGCTGGGGTAAGCCCCCCCCCCCCATGTTCAAAATGGCACAAAAGCCTGGAAAGTTACAAAAGACAGACAACGACTTTGAGGCATCCCAGCAAAAAGAAAACGTGTGGCACGAATGTGGGCATTTTAAGATTCATCAAATATTGTGACTACCTACTTTGTGAAGGATTGAGGCTCTACCAAGGGTCATTCTATTATCGGACAGTGGATAACCACGATGTCATCTCATGTCATATGAGACCCTTTCAAGTCGGATTCTTTAATTTCTATTCACAACAAACATACTGAGGAGAAAGACATAAAATCCAAATCGAAAATCCTAATCTGAAAAGAGTTGACCACAACATTAACGTAAGACAACGAATCTCGATGAAACCCTCGAAAGAAGAATAGATCAAGCAAAGAATCACTCTAGGAAAGCAAGCTTTCAGTAGAGCAAGCACAACTCCTAAGAACAAGAAAATTCCATTCGAAAATACGGGTCTACGATCAATGCATCTTCCTGGAAGTCATCTATGGAGCTTAAATATGGAACTTGTCCAAAAGATTAACCTTAAAACTGAGAACCATGCAATGTGTTCATGAGAGGATTATGTTCAGCATCATACGGAGAGATCACAAAACAGTGCAATAATTTAGACAATAAACAGGAGTCGGGGATATCATAGAATCCATTAAAAAACTCATGGGCTGGTCATATTGCAAGAAACTCAAATAACCAATGGACATCACGGCTCACAACAAGGATACCCGGAGATCATATCCGAAACAATGGCCACTCAAATATAAGATATCGAGACGAAATAGACAAATTCAGAGAGTATTGGCTCAGCGATGGATCTTGGGAAAAGTCTACATCCAACGACGGATACGAAGAGGCTGCTGATGAAGATGATGATTTATATTTACCGGCCAATTAAAGACTACAAGAATGGAATGATAGAGGATTATTTTGGCGACGAATAATATTTATTTAAACAAAACGCCTCGCAAGCACCATGCATGTCTTAGATCAATCAACAAAACGCTTTGGCCATCAAAGGTATCGTTATTACATAAAGGATTAATAATTTAGGTCGAGAAGATATCGATGATTCTGTACGTTGTGAACGCACGTGCGCGTCCAGAAACGTCGAGAATGTTCCAGAATGACATTAAATCATCCAAAAGGATCAACGACCGAAGATTGGAATAATTGCAGAAATGGCTTCCATCGTTGAAGAGACGGTTCTTGACGTGCATCGTCCTCCACAAGGTTCATCATCTTCGAAATGCACTCGAATCTCTTGTCCCACTGAAACACACCTGCACGTGTCAAGCGTACTTATTCCCTGAATTTCAGTTAACATACAAAATGGTTCAGGTTTCGAACTGATGATGAATTTAAGTGACCATTTTTATGACCGGTACGATAAACATAAATATACATAAATATACTCCAATGTACAACAGCGAACAGAAAACTTGAATGCATTTGTCAATCCATACCCCATGGTTTGACTCACACACTACTAGTAATGTTACTTAATAACCAAACCGTACACACACACACACACACACACACACATGTATACAGAGTACACATGGTAAAAATCAGGTTGTTTGTGTAGGGAATCCACTTCCTATGATATATTTATATATATATATATAGACGTATGACGGCTGGGCTCGGTGAACAGGTTTTCCCCGTCTTTTTGGATCTTTAGTCAGCGAAGACTGTACATGAATAACCCAAAGGCCTGCGTGAGGTCGACCAAGGCTTTGCATGCTATGGCCCACCGAGTTGGCGCTAATAGAAACAAGGCCCCTAGGTTGTAGATTAGACAGGAGTTTCCACCTCCAGGCAGATGCCAAAGCTAGCTGTGGAGTCCTGCCGCTCTTCGCAGGAGCATTCTGACACTATGGCTTGAGGGAAGTAGCTAGCTAGCTAGATGTATAGAAAAACTGATATGAACACTGATATATATATATATATATTCAGATGTATATAAATGATTGGTCATCTATCAATCTACATGCATACAAATATATATATATATATATATATATATATATATATATATATATATATATATATATATATATATATATATAAAATATGTGTCGAAAAATTCGATATCCTGGCTTTCTGACTAGGTCCAATCGCCGACTTCTAGCTCCGGTAGGAAACTAGTTCAGTCACCAGGCTGTCCCTTCGTGGCGAAATAAATCACATGTGCTTTACGGGTTGACGTTCGAGTGTGTCTGCTTTGAGGAGGGTCATTATTTTTTTTTCTTCTTTTCCGTCTTTCAGTTTTGAAGGCAGACAGGCCTGCGCCATTGTCTCACCGGAAGTTTACACGACACTCAGAACGAGGCGGGATGGTGTGTTCCAGCAGAAATATTAATGCCCAGTGCTTCAGTAATAAATTATACATATATATATATATATATATATATATATATATATATATATATATATATATATATATATATATATATATATATGCGTGTGTGTGTTTGTGTATGTGTATATGAGTGTCTGTGCGTGCTATAAAAAAATTAATTAGTTGAAATAAACCAATAAATAAATCCTCTTCCGGTTCCTCACGGTTCCACTTCCGCTATTTCGCCAACATATTGCCCTTTATAAATTTCTGTTACCATCTTTTTTCCAAATAAATTTTCTGTATTTTCTTACATTTTTTCTCAGTTTTTGCAACAATTTGATCGACTTCTCTTTTCCAACCTCTCTCTTCGCCTTCCCCTCTCTCTTCGGACACTTTCTCCTCTTCACTCTCTCCTTCTTTCCCTCTCTCCTTCCCTCTCCCTATCTTTGTCTCAACCCTTCCTCCCTTTCCCCACCTTTTTTACACTTGCATTGATGACGAAGTCGTTTTCATTTATGATTTTACTTCTGTATATCATTCCCTGGTTGTAAATATTGTCTTTCGTCCAGACAAATCGACGCCCAGCTGCTTCCAACCGCCTGAGCTACGAGAACTATATAAAATCGACTGGAAATTTAAGAGGAAGGAAACATAAAGAAAATAAAAGAAGATCATAAGAGATAAGATTGGAGTAACCCCGAAAAAAGTACGTTTTGTTATTTTTTGTAATTAATACATGTTAACCATTGCTTGATCGAGATCCTGTAGGCCTCTGGGTTGCAGGCACTGTGACGCCTCTAGTAATATTTTCAAAAGAAAAGGAAAAGTTAAAGAAAAATTTAATTGATCTTTACAAGGCTAACAATTAAAATTCAAATATTTTTCTTGCATAATTCCCCAGAAACAGATTTCGTACAAATAAAATTAGTATATTGTAGTAAACCGCCATATAATACATACGTATACTGTACATTTTTTTTTACCACAGTATGTTTACTACAAATATACATACAATGTGATTATTAGACATTTTTAATAGATAATTCAAAGTACTTGCAGTATTCAGGAAGGAAATAACTTTTCATCCCTGGGCTGCATCCTTTGAAGCTCATGCCATAATCCGTCACTACGTGTTACCAGCCAAGTGTGAAAAAAAAATATCGTAGAGCTGATCTTTCCAAACTATGTGTCGCAACACTTTGGTGTGTCATCAATAATCTCTTGGTGTTTTGCGAAATTGAGAATAATTTTGTACATCTTTCGGAATATACATTTCCTAGGCCAGTTGAACTACTGGGATTTAGCTAGGCTAACATAACTTGTGCACAGGTATACCTTGAATACTGCCGTTAAATCGTTCCCAAATTTCCCTACTTTTTAAATCTGCACTGTTCAAGGTTTTGCTATCATTCTGTGAGCTCATTTTCTGCTTATTCTTTATTATAATAATCTCTGTAGCTGTACCTTCACTGGACAACGGGAGACTGCAAACAGTCGCAGCATTCATTGCATTTCTCTCAGTTAATGTTAAAAACATTTCGAATTTCATCAACATTCTTAACTTTTGCCTTTTGTCTCAATGAGCACATTATTATGAAAAATATGTGTAATTTATACACTTAACATAGTATTGTCTATTTGTCAAATAACAGTTTTTGGTGTTGTTTGTTTATGCATAGAACATAAATCTATCATGAGTCAATGATCAGATTTTACAGATGTGACTCAATCCCTCCATATTTCAAATAGGAAGGACGGAACAATTTGAAATGAAACAAATTATTAAACATATATTTAGTGTACAAAACTGCAACTGTTGAAAAAATTTCCTTTTCTCAAACTACGGTGAATGCAAACAGCAACCTTCGGTTTCCTGAAAAGCACACATTAATCCCCAAATGGCACACCTTATAAACTTTTTAAAAACTTTTTAAAACTGATCTTTAAAAATACAAACATCCTAAAATGACATAGGTAATGGATTTTTTTTTAAAATTGTTGAAACTGCCCGTTACCCTACCAGCAACGACAGGACACCATGTGCTTGCTAGACAAACTGACCTTAAAAACATGCTAACATTGGCTCTTAGAGGTCAACAGAAGAACTGATCAAAAGTTTGGATTAATTCATGCAAGCGATCAGGACAGTATAACGTAAATTCGTCTCACGAAAAAAAAAAAATTATTCCGTACCCCAGAAACACGTTATCTTCAATGAATGCAGCAGAAGTTGTTGAATATATCTTTTGGCCTCGTGGAAGTGAAAAGCTTCTAACTGTGCACGTGCGGCAAGAGCGTCACCACTCTAGCATGTTTCTGATTGGATTAAAAAAGATTCGTCACAACCGTGCTCACAACCCCCTGCATCAAAACTCGCACTAATCAAAACCGCACTATTCAAGGTATTGCTGTAACGTGTCACAAATAACTTCATTTTTCAATAAGTGGGTTGCCAATGCAAAACGTTTGGCAGCCTCTGGCCGAGACGTTGAAGCCAAGGTATAAAATGAAATAATCGGTACCCATTCCCTAAGTTGTTTACCAACTTTTGGGCAACGTGCAAAAAGATCAAACAGTCCCAAATGGAGCCTAGCCACTATTGGATGATTGTTGCTTGTTGTCAATCATTTATTCCATTTTTGCATGTGTAAGACCATGTGTCAAACCAAGAAATCTCTCTGTGTTTAGAGAAAAATGCTTTGCACTTCAGAATGTCATTAACGCTTTGGCTTCAATAAATTGTAGACTGCAATGAACAGAAAACTAAAATTATGCGAATTTCACCAGAATATTCTTATAGTTTAAGTACCATACATCAGTTAGCAAATGAGTTTTTCTTATCTCTATCTCATCTTAACTTGTTTACCCGTGCCGTCAGGAAATAGATGGAGTATATGGACATAAATCTTGTGTTTTATATACGATAGAGATTTGCATGGCAGTGAGCTTGGAGAATAGCATTCTGTTGACACAAATGGATTCAACAAATTTTTTCTTTTATTTTTCTTACTTTTCATTGTTTATATTGTTCTTTGAATTCACCATCTTTATCACATCATTAGAACATAAACGAAATTTTATTTTACTGTGTCAGTTGCGTTCCTTGGCGTGACAAAAGACATCTGCACATTGGTAAATATGTACATGTGTTGATTAGTTACCACATAAATCTACTATGTGGGATATACTCCCTTATGTATGTTTTCCAGGCGAGTACAGTCTATATATTTGTAAATCCAAGGTGATCAAGGGCGTTACCTAATGTGTTAGTCAATCTCTTATTGCTCCTCGTTTTAATGTTACTACATCTTATAAGTCATGTCAACTCTCTTTGGGATTTTTTCAGTCTTTTTAAATCTTTATTTTTAAACATGATGTTCTACTGTTTCCAAATTTTTACAATTTTTACATCGACACTCGATTTGTATTCATTGGTCTTGATTCTATAGCAAGAATAATTCCTTTTTTAATAACCTTTTGATGTAAAAAGTGTCCGAAAAGTCTTGCTTAGAGCGACCAAAAGTATATATATATATATATATATATATATATATATATATATATATATATATAAAGATTTTTAATTCTTAATGAAATTCCCTCTGCTCTGTATTTGCCTAAATGATGCTATTCTGAAGAATATCTTAGCACTTTATTCAATACAATAGTTACACTCAATACCGGTAACGTGTACAGCTACCTCAAATTTTACAAAAGATCCTCTAAGTCGAAAGATTCTATAAGTCCACCAATTTTTCGTCGACATCATCATTATCCTTTTAACGTTCATCGTTGGACATAGACCTTCCCGAGGAATCACCATACCTCTCTGTCATGGACGTCACGGAGCCAGTATTCTGAACTTGTTAAGGTCTGGCCACAGTTTTGCATGTAATTTCTTGGGATCCATGTAGTGATTCGGGATGTCCAGTGGTTGCCTGACATTCTTGCAACATGACCAGCCCATTGCCATTTGAGTTTCCTAATGGTTTCTATGATGTCTTGGACTCCTTTTTTGTTCCCTGATATAAGTTGCTTTTTGTGATCTCTTCATGTGAGGTTGAGCATGATTCTTTCATGTGCACGTTGCATGTTTCCCAGTTGAGGGTCAGTCTCTCGGTTAGGTTTTATGTTTCAACGTCACAGTATACATTAGTTGTATAACATTTTTTTAGCTCTGATGGGATCTTTCTGTTCTTACAGGTTGAACTTGCTCTACTAAAAGCTTACCATCCTAGAGTGATTCTTCTTTTTATTTCTTCTTCTTTCGAGGATATCATAGAAATTCGTTGTCTTTGATAGATGGAGTAGTTTACTTTCTGTGCGTTTTCGATTTCATTTGTTGTAATTTTCAACATGTTTGATGATATTTGTAGATATTTTCAACAACTTAGCAAAGAACGTATCGAACTCTCTCAGAATGGTCTACAAGCTCAACATGCTCATCAATTCTTGTTACTGAATACATAGTGTGATAATTGCTAGGCTCAAATCTGGAGCAAAACCCCAATAGACAGCGAGCAATCGAGTGAGGTTCAAACTTATTCCAGACTTTGAAGAATACGCAGAATACTATCTTAATAATCAATAAGTGGGTGCAGCTTTTGGAATTGTCATCAGTGCCAAGGCTAGATAAATCTACAAAACAGGGAAAAGATCTTGGACAACCTTTATTTGACGAATCACGACTCAATATGCAAACATCTTTTTTGATTCATTTCTTACGAATATGGGATTTTTGTTTTATATGAATGTTTTCAGACTGCCATCCCAATCTCGGTTCATCTCTTGAACACGATGTTTCAGTCGTTGTATCCTACGACCTTCATCGAGTAGGTGTGCCGGAATGCTAAGGCAGGTGATCGCTATCGAAGCGTGAGGACGGAATGTCCTCATTCCACTGTCTAACTTGAAGTAATTATGACATCAAACTCAGGAATAGCTTTTACCAATCGACATTGAAATAAGGATGATCTGCATCATGCTATGATGATGACCGTCTCAGCATTTCCAAGCACCTTCAATCTACGTCACCCGCTCGAAGAAGGCAGAAGGATACAACCATTGAAACGTTGTGTTCAGAAGACGAACCAAAATTGGAAGAACATATAACGAGATGATAATCCCTCATCTAAAAAATTCAGACGTGAATTTTTTTTTGCTCTGATTATTTCATTAGATTCCAGCCGTCATGAAAAATAGTCGATTGGAAACTAAATGAGTTGAAATTATCTCCCTCACACGTCACTGATTTGTAAACGTGCTGAGGCGAACGGAAAATTCCCGGGAAAAAAAAAAAAGAAATAAATGATTGTCACTGACGATAAAAATCGATATACGATAGAAGGAAAACAGTGGAATCTAGTTGAATGTCTCACCTGGGAACTATTTTCGTTCGGCGCATTCGATTGGATAGAGAGACTTTTTTCATAAAATTAATTTGGTTCTGAGCACACACACACACACACACACACACACACAAACATATATATGTATATATATATATATATATATATATATATATATATATATATATATATATATGTATATAGATATGTGTGTGTGTGTGTGTGTGTATGTGATTATAAATTGCGTTTTATTTCATAGAATGATTCCCCTTATTACAGGGTTTATGTATCACTCAGCATAGGCAACGTAAATAGAATAAACAATTGAGAAATGAATTAACCGAGAATGAATGAGATGAGAATATGGTATGAAGGCAGTTTAGCTCAATGGTGAAAGCATCTTTAGGCTGAAGCAGCTACTCTATTGGGCACAGTTTCGACCCCTGCAGCAACCAGTTTCTTTTAATCGCTTCTTCTATTTACGTTGTCTAGGCCGAGTGATACATTGACTGCGTAATGATGGGATATCATTTCAAATGAATTTCTATATAATATAACGCAATTCATAATCATTCCGTCGGATCATATATATCCATTTCTTAATACATATGTATGCACACATACACACACACACAAACACACGCACACACACACACACATATATATACATATATATATATATATATTTTAGACAGCTGATGATCCCTACAATAGTATTCAACATACGGCATTAGAATACAAATGTAAAAAACGATAACAAAATTTGATATAATGTGTGTACGAAAAATATCACAACGTAGTTTATTAACAGGGATTGGAAAGTAACTGACGTACACATTAGATATCCTAGGAGGATTTGACAGACTGTATCTTAAATATGTGTTAGTATGTGAAGGTGTCGATGGTCAATGGTGTTTCATCGTACGAAAGACCTAAATTGTTGACTGCCGAGAGGGATCTGGGCCCCGGAGACAACGCTCAGGGTGACATCAGAACCAGCAGTAGCACCTGCAGCAACCAAAAATATTTTGATTTATTCATTTCTTGTTGATCGCAACAATCCACAGCGCCCATGAATTGTGGCGAATCCTGGGAAAGGTTTATGTCCAACGACGGACGTTAAAAGACTGATGATGATATTGATTGCTGCTGGGTCAGCAATAAGGGCTTCAGGTTGGTCACCTACTTTGGATGTTCAGCAGGGTCGCCACGGGAGGTTCTATACACGATACCAAAGTTCATGCTTACGGCTCATGTTCACTCTTCCAGGTACTAACTAGACTCACCGTCACTTAACTTTGGTGATTGCATGGGAATCGTATTGTCCAACGCAATTATGACGTCAGTACCAAAATCGTTGACTCTTGACGATGGTCTGTGTCATCTTGATTCTTTATCTTTTCGCCATGTCCCTTCCTAGGGAATTACCAGACGTGGAAATGATCCACCATTTTGTCGATAACACCCGCACACAATTTGCTTCCCTTCTCTTCTCTTCATTTCCTTTCTTTTTCGGTTCGTTCTTTCTCTCTTTAAGAAACCGTCAACCAAAACTGTCAACCTGGTCCTCTCTTTCTATAGTCTGGCTTGCTGGCTGGCTGGCTGGCTGGCTGGCTGGCTTACTGGCTGGCTGGCTGGCTATGTATCGCACGTAGAGGCCACGCCGTTGGAGCTAAAAGACTGAAAATTTAAACATTCATACTTTATTATGTCTACAAAAACTTTTTTGCTGCCGGAGGAAAAAAAAATCTTCCCTCAATCGGTTTTTCAATTTGCAATGAAGGTTTATGCTAAATTGACCCTTTAGTTTGTGTCCTGCAGCATTCACGCTTGTTTTCGGGGAAAATTCAAACCTTTTTAGTGATCACTGCCCAACATACATCGATCACCCATTTTCTAAATTTGATTGTATTGATCACCCCCAACTCAGCATGCTGCCAAAGGGCGTTGGTCACGTGACACTTTCTCTCAAAAGACTAACCAGTACTGTTTATCATTCATTTAATCTTTTTATCATTTATTCTTCAATTCCTTATTTTCTTTCATTCGTGTCTTTCTCCGGTGTTCACTAAAGAATTGAGTTTTCCATTCTTATTATTTTTCTCTCTTTCATTTTTTCTTTGTTTCTCTTTCTTTCATTTCCTTTTGCAGATTCTCTTTCTCATATTTTTATTCCTTTCATCGTTTTTTTTTTTGCTACCGACTGCTTTCTTATATTCCTTTTTTCTTTCTTCCTCTTCTTCTAATTCTTTTTTTCATTTTATCTTACTTTTCTTTGTCTCTTTCTTTTTTACCTTTCCTTCTTTTTCCTTTTTTCCCTACTTTCTCTCTTTCCTTCTTTCTTTCATTGTTTTGCACTTTCTCTCTTTCCCCGGATTTCTCTTTTCATTTTTCTGCCTGTTTCTTTCTTCCTTCCTTCCTTCCTTCCTTCCTTCCTTCCTTTCTTTCTTTCTTTCTTTCTTTCTTTCTTTCTTTCTTTCTTTTCTATCCATACTAAAAAGAATCCTTCTTCCTTCTCATACCCACCCTGAACACTATTTTCCAATATCGCCTCTTCACACTCACTCACACATATTTCCTCTCTCTGTCTTCCTTTCTCTCATTGTCACTCTCTTACACTTCCTCTTTATCTCTTTTACTTTTCCATTTTTTCGACGCCCTTTTGCACACCTGCCGAAATGTTTCGATTTCGCCCGGCTCCTCATTCGATTAATGTCCTCTTCGACAATTCCTTCCTTCCGTCTTTTTCTCCGCTCAACTCCCCTTCTGCTCCCCACTCTCTCGTACAGTTCCCCAACTCTGCATCGACAATTTCCCCCCTTCCTTGCATTTTTCTGTTAAGCAACCATCAGTTACCTATTCTCTAGCCACCCCCTCTTCCCAGACCCGACCAATCAATTGCCGTTGAGCAATATATATATATATATATATATATATATATATATATATATATATATATATATATATATATATATGTGTGTGTGTGTGTGTGTGGGTGTGGGTGTGTGTGTCTGTCTGTTCGTGTGTGTCTGTTCGTGTGTGTGTGTGTTCGTGTGTGTGTGTGTGTGTGTGCATGTCTGTATATATATGTGCATGTGTATATACACGTCTGAGATATATATATATACATATATTCTAAGGTGTATTGGGTGTGTATGTGTGTGTGTGTGTGTGCAGAATGATAGATATGAACAGGGATAAATAGCGAGATAGGGACAGCTCAAGATAGATAGATGCGAATAATGTCGTCTCCGACAATTCTTTCCTTATTCCTTTCTTTTTCTGTTCACCTACCACCACTCAGTGCCCCCTCAATCCTTGCACTCCCTGCTAACCCCCGTTTACTCATCCGCCCCCCGCCCCCCACCAATCGATTGCCGTTGTTCGATGGACGACCTGATCAATACGCACGACTTCAACTGGCCTGCATCATTAATTTCCGGCATAGGTTCCGGACTGTTTGCCTCGTCTAATGGCGGAGCGTCGGGAGGGGGGGTTGTGTTGTGCATGGGTTGCGGTAGGGTGTTTGGGCGGTGAAGCGGCGCAGAAAGGAAATAAATATAAGTCAGGAAGGAATGAAGGAAACATAAAAAATAAAAAAAGGGAAAAAAATGATGAATGAAAAAAAAGGAATGAAAAAAAAGGAATGAAAAAATGAGCCCATCGACTAAATGGAAAAGAAAAAGAGAGAGAAAGAACAGTTAGAAAGAAAGGAGGTGAAGGAAGGAAATGAAAGAGGAAGAAAGGAAGAAAGCATTGAAGGAAAAGAACGAAGGAAAATGAATGGAATAAAAGGAAGGGAAGGGATAATGAGGGAGAGAGAGGAGAAAAAAAAAGGAATGATTGAGAGAAAGAAACAAATTGAGGAAAGAAATAGAGAAAAATGAAAAGAACAGACAGGAAGAAAGATAAAAGAAAGAGAGATAAGTGGAGAAAAAACTCAAAAGAAAAGAAAGAATGAGGGAAAAGGATGAAAGAAAGTAGAGAAGAGAAACAAAAAAGAAGAAAGAGATACAGATAAAGAAAAAGAGATACAGAGATCTCCAGGCAAATATAAAGAGAAAAAAAAATCCCTTTTTTTAGTTGCACTTGTTTATATCGTGGATTTTAATAGTAGATGAATGTATTCATATTACAATACAAATGGCACCACACACACACACACACACACACACACACATATATATATATATGTATATATGAAGAATAAAAAAGCTGTTTTTTTCGTTGTTTTTTTTTTTTTATTCCAAGAGTGCTCAATACTTTATGTAGAGCCCATAAAGACATGGCGAAAAAAGCCGTATTACCTCAACGTTGTCATTTAAAATGTTTTGAATTTGAATAAAACCTTTCATTCTAATTCATATTGTTGCGTGATAATATCACACGGAATGAGATTGGACATCAAAATATTTTTATGATATTAAAAACTTTAAAAACGAAAAAATGAGCCAATATATTAGAAAGAGAAATTATGGAAATGTGTAACAAACAAAACGATGCTGATTTCGTGGAAGAATATATGCAAGAAATAAAGAGAATCTACAAACACATTTCTGTTCCTTTTGTTCTTCGTACATATTAGCCTGTTATTTCAGTTTTGCAATTATCTTAATATCATTTAAATACTTTGTCGTCCAATTTCAAGTCGTATGATGTTATAACATGACAGTATGAACAGGAATAAAAGGTTTTATTTCAATTCAAAACTTTGATAACGACGTTAGTTGAAACTAATAAGTAGACTAAATTTTCTGACAGAAAAAATATCAGAAAATATTCCCATTTCGTCTATATATTTGTTGGATATCATATCCATATATGTTCAATATATATATATATAGAGAGAGACAGAGAGAAGATTTCAATCCTGCCTCGTGGTACTGAATCGGATAATAGATAGTCTATAGCCACACTGAAGAGTTGTAATACAACGAAACAGCTCTCTGTGGATGACAATATATATATATATATATATATATATATATATATATATATATATATATATATATATTACTGTCGTGTTGAAGGAAAACAATATTGCAGATATAGACCATGAATAAGCAAAAGTTGAAATTTGGGGTTGAGACAGTTATTTGTGCTTCTGCATTACCGATGACTGTTTAGCTCAAAGGTGAGAGGTGCGCTACGTTGAAGCAGCTACCGGATCGGTCGCAGCCCCATTTTTCTTCAATTGCTTATTCTATTTATGGTGTCTGGGCCAAGTTATGAAATAACCGTTTAATGACAGGAAATCATTTCAAATAGGAGTTTCTACATAATATAGCTCAATTTATAATCATTATATATATATATATATATATATATAATATGTATATATATATATATATATATATATATATATATATATATATATATATATATATAGCTTAGTCTAAAGACTACATGAAGCTCGTCGTCAACATGAAGTGTTGATTCCTCTATTTACATTACTCTATCCCTGATCCTGAGCATTGTTCTCTCGACCCTAAAAAATTATATATATATATATATATATATATATATAAATTGAGGGGCTCTGATTTATTGTGCAATCCAAGTTAGCTGACGATCTATCAGTCACATTTACTCTACTTATTTAAATGCAGTCTATATTCTCTGCATGAAATTTGACGATTATTATTCTTAGTTTTGGGGGCGACTCCATTGCTTTCCAACGTCTACTGGAGATACGTATGCGTTTGCAAATCTTGCTGTCAAGCTAAACATACATCCTTTATCATAGAGGTTTTCAACAAGGGGGACACCATCGGGGCGGGGGGTATCTCTGTGTCTCACTTGGAGAATCGGGCCTCTGATTGATAGAATCAAACTATTTGAGCATTTATCTTTCGGAAAATAAGTGTAAGTTCAAAGTGGCGTCTTTGTGATCATTTTCCTCTTCGCCGTTTTATTTTCTGCCGGCCATAATTTCACATATGATCAACGTCGTGAGTCGTGATGTCCAGCGGTTCTCTGACATTCTTTCCACATTTGCTTTGAATGGCAAGATTTTCGGCTATCGTAGATTTTAATCGGCTAAATTGAGAGAAGAATAAACAAGATTTATCCGAGAAATTGCTAATCTGGCAACCTGGTCTTTCACCAGAGTTACTACAGAATCAGAGAGACATCAAACGAGGCTGGTAAAAGGTAGGTTTTTCGTTTCAACTTGCACGAAGACACATGCATTTCCATGCAATCTCACGCCCACGCAAATGAAGTCTTTTACCTCGGTGCATATGTAAGAAGTAAGTAATGTTGAACACTATGAATCGATAGTTAGATAGTATATTTGAAGTATTTTTGAATGTATAGGAAACCGTCAACCACAACTGTCAACAAAGGTCAAAAAAGTTCCTCCCGTTCCTCGGTGATTCTTGTTGACTAGTTGAGTAGCTGCGTATGTATGTGTCACGCATACCAAGGGATCTGCAGGGCTAAAAATTCCTCTTTTTTAAAAATTTTCTCTTCATGTCTAGAAGAGTCCTTTTTTTCGAATTTTCATTTTTACAATGTAAGTTCATGTTGAATCAGTACGTTTGTTTGATCATCCCATTACTACATGCTGCAGAAATACGTTGGAAACGTGACGGTTTCTATTGAGTGACTAATTGTATAGTGCTGAGGCTTTAATGAACTTACTTATTCGGGCGCTTAGTACAGCCAAAATGCACGGACCTAACGAGTTTGTCGATACGCAGAGACTTGCCAATGATCAGGCCTGATGGAGAAACTTGAAACCATTCACACACACACACACACACACACAGGGAAGCGCGCACACACATAGTGACTCTAATTTGTTAACCTAGATTTATTACTTTGTGCCGAAGTAAATTTATGCTTAAATATGATGAAAATCACTTTGGGATAAACTAATAAATTCATGTGTAAAAAAGCTGAGTAATCTTTTCTTTCAACTTTCCAACTAATACAGACACTAATAGACCCACGTGCATAGATACATATAAAACACACAAGCATATAAGAAACATACGGCCACTCAGATAGCCAGACAGACTTACAGAAAAACTGGAAAAAAAGAACATGTTGACAACTTTGGTGAGAGTTTTATTTAACGATCCTTAAAAAGGTGGAGATCAGGAAGGAAGAATCTGTGGAAGGAGAGAGAGACTGAGAGAGAAAGGGTAGATCAAAAATCACATGAAGACAATGAAATGGGAAGAGAGAGAGAGAAAGAGAGAGAGAGAGAGAGAGAGAGAGAGAGAGAGAAAGGGTTGATCAAAAATCACATGGAGACAATGAAATGAGAAGAGAGAGACAGAGACAGGGACAGAGAGAGAAAGGGTTGATTAAAAATCACATGAAGACAATGAAATGGGAAGAGAGAGAGAGAGAGAGAGACACAGACACAGACACGGAGAGAGAGACAGAGAGAGAAAGGATTGATTGAAAATCACATGAAGACAATGAAATGGGAAGAGAGGGAGACAGAGAGAGAGAGAGAGACAGCGAGAGAAAAGGATGATAAAAATCACATGAAGACAATGAAATGGGAAGAGAGAGAGACAGACAGACAGACAGAGAGAGGGAGAGACAGAGACCAAGAGACAGTGAGAGAGAGAGAGAGAAGAGAGAAAGAGAGAGAGCATGGGGATGGTAAAAAAACGAAAAAGGAAAACAGATAATCAAACGATCAGAGAAAACCTAAAAGAGAGTGATTAGTTAAGAAGGTAAAGCGACAAGTACGGAGAGAAAAAAGTAGATGGGCGCAGTAACAGGCGTATTTAGAGATTTGGGGGCTTGGGGCAGGGGGCATAGTTCCTTGACACCTTTTGCCATCAACATTTATTGTGATTTGTCAGCAGAAATATAGTAGGGAAGCTGGTATTTATAAAGCTTCTGGCACCCTTCTCCCACTATTGGGGGCCCGGGGCATTCTCAAATAACCCCCTCCTCTTTCAACTACTTCTCTGCGTGGGAAAAGAGACGTGTCTCATGGATGCGAATACATATTGGACAGGCTTTTGACAAATTTAGAGAGAGAGAGAGGGGGGGGAAAGAAAGAGAGGGAGAGAGAGAGAGAGACTAGGAAGAGAGTGAAAATGATTACGGAAGCCGTTGAAAAAAATAAAAGATGGAGGGAACTATTTTAAGGGCAAGGGAAATCGTGTAGATTCGGACACACGTGTCATTGGAGTCGCTTGTCTATCAACACACGAGCTTATAATTGTCACATGCGCATACACACACACACACACACACATATATATATATATATATATATATATATATAGGTGTGTAGGTTCACTTTTTTATCCTGTTGTGTAACGCAGGAATTAACTTGATTACTCATTAAGTTTAGCTAAGTCTAATAGAAAGCCATAATATTCAATGAGGATTCAACTCACTGTCAATGGTCTATGAGATTTGTTTGCTAAACCTTTCTCAACAACCAGCACTCAAAGTAGAAGTTCAAATTTGTCTGACACAAGGTGAAAATAATTGAGCGTGTCGTGAGGATCTACAAAATGAGCTGACATTCCTCAATATGTAATTTTTTGTCATCACACTGCTTGTAGCATTGAGGTTGTTGTGGGGTTATTTTAGATTGCCGATCATTTTATTCCATACCCAGTTTGCTAGGTCTGTCGAAGCTTCATCGGAGCCCTGTTAACTCTTCTTTTGGGGACAAGTTCTCTATTGCATCTGTTTCCAATCTCTCCCGACGGTGGACGTAGGCTTGGATCTTATGGATTGAATTCCGTCTGTGTCTTGGACTGACTTTGGCAAATGAAGTGCCCAGTCTGTTTTGCTATTTTATTTTATTCATAGCTGGAGATGTATTCATGCCCTTCCTAAGGTAACAGTGCCGGAGTTTGGATTCGGTTCGCCGATTCCATTTTCTGTACTGCCAACTGCTTGGTCACCCACTCCTCCATTTATGTGTATCAGGTTTGCTAGATGACTTTTGGGGCACAAGACCAAATTTGTGTGGTGTTCTGATCAAATTGAGTAGCTTCTGAGCACCTAAATAATGAAATGACTTAAAATCAATAATAAAAGTAAGCTTGTCGCAAAAAATGAATCAAAATCCAAGTTTAACGAGTCAGTCGTCAATAATTGATCCGATGATAGGATCTGCTAAACAAGCTAATATTTGTCTTTTTCGAATTTGACCCATTTTCTCGAGTTCAATTTGATCCCATATATTATTTTCATTTTTTACACTCAGTTATAATGTTACCCTCCCATTTTGAACCTTGTTTAGTTATATTGAATTCCTTGCATTGCACACAAGCATAAAACAGTATTTTTCGGTTGAAAGGGGATTTTTAGAATTTCAATAAGATCAAGAATACGTGATCCATAAATATATCACATGTGAGATTATGAATTATGTATTCCTTTATTCGATTATTCATTTTACAATTTTCTTATGAGATCAATCCCGCCCCAACTAAACCGAGGCTGGTTTAATGACGTAAATAAGAGCAAGTCAAAAAACGATATTTCAAATACATTCAGTACATTCAACGTATGACAGAATCAGCGACGAAAATCATATTCAAGATTGCATTGTACTTGGGTAAATAGGTCAAAATCGAATCCCTTATTGACAGCGAACTGGTTGAACTTCATTACAAATTTTAAAAATCTATTGCTTATCTATCTTTAAGTCCTATCATAACTTTCGTGCATAAGGGGTAGTTATCTTCTGTAAATTTTCCCTCGGTACTAAATCTTTCATTTGGGAACCACATAGCAGTGTTCAGTACTAATTCTGCCCAATTCTGATCTTGAAAAGTACCGAATGGCAATTCCGGTGTCCGTGTTCGAAATCGAGCTTGTGCTTCTATCTTTGGCGATGGAAATCAATGCCGAGGCTGGTGCAAAAAGCGAACTCGTTTTGGCGTATCGAGTATCTGTGAGTGCAAAGCTCTCTTGGTTCGTCCATCTGTGCGTGCAACGGCGCATGTGAAAAATGAATTAACGGCGTTTCCGTGCCTAGGCGCGCACGCGTGCCGCCAATCGGTGTGTGTTTGCTATATCCGCGACTTAAGCCTGTTTCGCTGCGTGCGTCTTCGGTGCGATCGAGTTGCTTTTTTTTCTATCTCCTTTTGATTGTTTTTTTTTTTTTTTTTTACTTTCTTTCCTTCATTTTCTCTTGTTTTTACTCATTCAGTTTCTTTGCCTATTCTTTCTTTCTCTCTTCTCCTGTTGGAAAACGTTTCCTACATCCAACTTTTAACTCTCTCCTTCTTTCACTCTTCTTATTCCTTTGTCTTTTCTTTCTTTCGTTCTATCTTCCTCTCTTTCGTTCTCTCTTGTTTTCTCTCTTAGCATTCCTTTGTCTTGTTTCTCTTTCTTGCTACGTTTAAAAGAGTTTCTTCTTTTCCACACTTGAATCTTTCTGTCTTTCTTTCTTTCTTTCTTTCTGTTTTTACTTCTTTCTTTTGATTCCTCTAACTTTTCATTTTTCTTTCTTTCTTCACCCTCTTTCTTTCTTTCTGTGTAGTTTTCTCTCTTCTTATTCCTCGTCATTTCTTCCTTTCTTTCCTCATGTAAAAAAGTTTCTTCTTTTCTCCGCTTAACTCTTTCTTTCTTTCTTTCCTTCTGTTTTATTCTCATTTTTATTCCTTTGTCTTTTTCTTTGTTTCTTTTTCTCGCGTTTAGAAACCTTTCTTCCTTTTCACCCCTTAACTCTTTCCGTCTTTCTTTCTTGTTTTTCCTGTTCTTTTGTCTTTTCTTTCAATTCTCACCCTCCCTTCCACTTCGACCTTTACTTCACAGATGATTCATTCTCCCCCCTTCCCTTAACAGAGTAAATCTCTCACACTGTCTTTCTCCCTTTCCTAAACTGCAGTTCACCTTTCCTTCTTTTTGCTATTTTCCTTCCTTCATATCATTTTTTATCTCTTTTTTCTCTTTTCCTCCTTTTTTCTCTCTTTCTTTTCATGTGTTTGATATATCAGCGTTTAAACCTGGTTTCGCTGCCTGCTTTTTATGTGTGATCGAGTTTCAGTTTTTCCCATACAACGAGGGAGCAGCAGGGGAGAAAGAAAGGGAGGGGGAGGTCGAAGGGAGGAATGGAAAGGGAGCTCAGGTGGGGGAAGGGGAGGAAACGATGCGTAGGAGAAGAGGCGGAGCTGATGGTGGCGGCGCTGGGGCTCGTCGTAGAGGCGGGAAATACGAATGGTTCGAAGGACGGATAAAGTGTTACACTCTAGTAAATCGATGAAGAAAGAAAGAGAAAGAGAGAGGGGAGAGACAGAAAAGGAGAGAGAAGAAGAGAGGGATAGGAGAGGCAGTAAAAAGAGGGGGTGATATAGAGTGAAAGAGAAGGGAAGTGGGGAGAGAATATAAGCAGAAAGGTGGCTGGATAGAATGTTTATAGCACAGAGAGTAAGAGGGTAAAGAGAGGGAGAGTGTGTGTGTAAAGGGTTTGGAAGAGACGATGAGAGAGGGAAGGAGAGGGAAAGAGAGGAGAACGAGAGTAGAAGGAGAGGGTGTGTGTAAAGGGTTCGGAAGAGACTGAGAGTGAGAGGAGAGAAGGAAGGATATGAAGAGTTACATCCCTCAGCACCAATGAAGAGAGACTGAGAGGGGTGGCAAGAAAGTGTGACCAGCCAAAGGAAGAAGAGGAGGCAGGGTATGGGTAGTGGAGAGAGGAGAGTGAAAAGGATGTGTTACATTCTACTCCAGCGATTGAGAGAGAGGGAGAAAAAGAGAGCTAGAGAGGAGGAAGAGGAAGGACAGGGGATGGAGGAACATAAGAGGAGTCGGAAAAGGAGGGGGAAAGAGAGGATGGAATGTCACATTCTACACAACACATGACGAGGGGTAGAGAAAGAGAGAGAGAGAGAAAGGAGGAAAGGAAGAGAGAGAAAATGGGTTGTGGGTTGGAAGTGAACGAGTGGAGAATCGGATGGATATGGTGGGAAAGGGGTAGAGAAGTTCTAAGGTGTATTGGGTGTGGGACGGGGCTGCTTTGGCGGAGGAGGGGGTGATGGCATCGGCGGAGATGATGGCAGCTTTAAAGGTGTGTGCGTGATCAAGGAGAATCTCAATGGTTGAATAGAAAAACCCGATATCCGCCGCTCGTCCATTTTGACTCTGTTTGGCATATTCATCCCCCCACACACATCCCCCACACAGGATTTCACTCTCTACACCATAATTCTTTCATTTCTTTCTTTCTTTCTTTCTTTCTTTCTTTCTTTCTTTCTTTCTTCCTTCCTTTCTTTCTTTCTTTCTGTCTTTCTTCATTTCCTTAGAGATCGTGTACCAAAATTGTCAATATGGGTTTCTTCAGTTTCCACGTCAGTCTGCCTGGTTATATATATATATATATATATATATATATATATATATATATATATATATATATATATATATATATATGTTATTTATATATATATGAATATATATATATGAATATATATATATATATATATATATATATACATATATATATAATCACTCGTACAGGCATGCTAGAGGGTTGAAAAATTCAAATAATTACTTTTTTTATGCCTAGAATAGAACTTTTTTTCATTTCTCCCTGAATAGGTTTTGAAGGGGGGGGGTCACTTTGCATGTAAGTTTATGCTAAATTGGTTCCTGGCTTGTGTCTGCTTGTTTTTGGCTTTTTTTTTCGATAATCCAAACTTCTTTTAGTGAGCACCGTCCTCCGTCCAGGCGGGGGAAGCAACATATTCATTAATCGCATGTTTTTACATATTTTTGATTGATCACCCCCAACGCGACATTTTTCGTTATTTCTTCCTACCATCCTTTCTCTCTTTCTTTTTTCCTTTCTTTTTTTTTTTGCTCTTTCTTTGTGTTTTTCACCTTTTTCATTTCTTTTTCTCTTCTTTAATTTTCTCTCTTTTTTTCCTGCGGATTTTTCTCTTTTTCCTTCTTTCTTCCTTTCTTTCTCTTTATTTACCATCATTTCTTCCCCCTCTCTCTCTGTGCATATCCATTGAACTACATGACTCCCCCTATCTGTTTCAGTCCGCTTATCTCTCACTCCCCTCTCCCTGCTTCTCCTCCTCTGCCTCCATTTCCTTCCTCTGTGCCAAATTCACTCTTACCAATCTTAGTGAAAATGTTCCAACCTTAACAACCTCGTTCAGATCTTTTTTTGCCGTCGAATTCTTTACCGTTTTATTCGTGTCTGCCATTTTTTTTTTTACAAATCTTACATTTATATAAAAAAAACCCAAAAGGATTTCCTGGTAATTCCTCGAAATATTCGTGCAGAATTTACAAAATTCTCTTTCCTTTCAGACTTTAACGCCATTCCTTCTTGTTTCCAGACTTTTATTCCGTTTTTGGTTCGTTTATTTTGGCTTTTGTTTCAGACCAAAGGGATTTCTTCATTCTTTTTCCTTCGACCATTCTTCCATTCATTTTTTCTTTTTTTTCTGGAAGACGTTTGCAATTCTTTTTTTCTTCCACTTTCTTCTTTCATTCATTTTTCTGTCTTTCTTCCTACTCTAAAAAATGTTTCCATCTCTTACCTGTACCCTTTCTTTCGTCCCTTTTTTCTTCCTGATTTCTTTCTTTCTTTCTTTCTTTATTCTTTCCTATTATGTATCTGTTTTCTTTTGTCATTCTTCTCTCTTTTACGTCTTGCTTTTATTTACTTCTTCTCCCCCTGGACTTTCTTTCATTTTTTTTCCTCTAATACGTTTATTCATTTTCCTTTCTTGCACTGACTTTCAAATATTTTTTTCTTTTTTCTTCCTTTAATCGTTCTTTAATTTTCATTCTTCTTCCTTCAACATCTCGCTTTATTCATTCCTTGTTCCTCTTGATTTTTTCCTTTCTCTCTTTCATTCATCCATGCATTCATTTTTTCTTTTCCTTCTTTGATTTTCTTATATTCCTTTTCCTTCCTCTCATTAATGGCTCTGCGTTTTCTTACTTCATTCATTATCTTCTTCCCTCATTCGTTTCCTGTTCACAATTTGCTATACTTCTTGTAATTGACTTTCTTTCGTTCAAACTCGTTCATCCTCTCCTTTTTCCTCCTTCATTCTATCAACTGCTGATTATTTCTCTTTCGCCATTATTCAACCTGTCTGTTGTCCCGGCCAGCAACGTTTCTGCTCATTTTAGGCGACTTCCTCCATTCTCATCGTTTTTTTCTTTTCTTTACTTTGATGTTTTAGAAACTGCGAACCAAAACTGTTAACATAGATTTCTCTCAGTTTTCAAGTTGGTCTGGCTGACTATGTATGTATGTATGTATGTATGTATGTATGTATGTATGTATATATGTATGTATGTATCACGTGTACAGGCCGTGCAAATGAAAATGTGGGGCTCCAAATAAAAAAAACAACTTTTTATTATGCTCAGAAAAAACTTGTTTTGCCCCCCCACTCAAATGGATTCAATTTCCTCCATTTTCCTTTTTTTCCTGATTGATTACCCCGAGCACAGCATACTGCCAAAATACGGTGGTTACCTTATGGTTTCTACTATGTGATCAACCAGACCTTTTTCTCTCCATTTTTTTTCCCTGAAGAGTTCCACACAGGCCGCCATAATCACTGCCATTACCACCTTAACACCACGCACGCTCCTCTTTCCCTGATTCGTTTTTTTTACTTCAGCACAGGGCACTTTTAAATTGCTCTCGTTATGAGTACCCCCTCTCTCTCTTTCTCTCTCTCCTTCTCTCTCTCTCTCTCCTTCTCTCTTTCTCCCTTTCCTAATTGACAGCTGAGTGGTTTAAGAACTGGAGTTGGATCCCAAAAAGTCTTCAACTGATCATTCTGTGTCCATTATGTTTTGATCGTTTCTATAGGTTCTTTAAGTAAAATCAAACATTTACTGAGTCTCTACGTTTGATCGTCTCTCAGTCAGTCTATCTTTCTATCCGTCGTATTATTTGCTAGTCAATATATCTGTGAGAGACCATCAACTAGAGCTGTCATCAAAATTGTCAGGACAGGTTTCTCTCAGTTTTCAAATAGGTCCAGCTGCCTACGCATTTAGCATGCATACAGCTAGCACCAATGGAGCTACAGAACAGAAAATTTGAACATGTACCCCACACTATGTCAAAAAACAAAATTTTTAAAAGAAAATTCTATT
>OY735206.1:1804000-1826500 GCA_963457665.1 Thysanoteuthis rhombus | reverse complement strand
CTCCAATAGCCATCACCGTCTTTCACAGAGATGTCATCTTCGGAATCCTAACATAGACATCATGCAGCTTCCTCTTTCCTCCCCCCTCCCCCACACGCCCTCATCCTCTCAAGATTTCAACGTTCAGCTGCTGACCCTAGTTTCTCACTTTCTCTCTCTGTCAGCACCAATTCGCATAGACATAATGGGATGAAGAGAGTCACAAAAGAAATGAGTCTCATTTAGGGCCAGCCTTATCTATCTATCTATCCATCTATCTATCTATCTATCTATCTATCGGAGTCTGCTCATATTTATCTATGTATCTATCTATCTATCTATCTATCTATCTATCTATCTATCGGAGTCTGCTCATATCTATCTATCTATCTATCTATCTATCTATCTATCTATCTATCTATTTCCGTCTATCTATCTATCTATTTTAATCTGCCTTATTTATCTATCTATTTTGATCTCTTCATATTCATCTATCACGTTCTATTCATATATAGTTTAGTCTATTTCTATCTATCTATCTATCTATCTAGTTAGCTAGCTAGCTATTTCCGTCTATCTATCTATCTATTTTAATCTGCCTTATCTATCTTTGATCTCTTCATATTCATCTATCACGTTCTATTCATATATAGTTTAGTCTATTTCTATCTATCTATCTATCTATCTATCTATCTATCTATCTATCTATCTATCTATCAATCTATCTATCTATCAATCTATCTATCTATCTATTTATCTATCTATCTATCTATCCTGGTCCGTTCATATGTATGTATCTATATCTTTTTGAGTGAATCCAAAGCAAAATCTAATTTTGAAAATTAAAACCATTGTGATATAATTATTATTATCTCGATTAGAAAATTAGAATTAAAGCTAAGAAAAATCTTTAAAATATAATAATATAATTGATATAAACCTGATTGATTCAGCTGCCTTTTCTAAGATGTTCAACAAAACATTTTGATAAAAAAAAACTAACATCTAACGACTCTATAATGGAGGGTGGCTTGGGTAATGTCCAACTGATCTGTAATCAGGGGAAAGCGAAAGTCTAAATCAAACACTTGGACTCTTCCCCTATCCTAACCAATCTGGTGCCATGTTTCATAATACCTGGTTATTTAGTATCGATAATCCAACTTATCTATCAGATTATTTATTCAATTTATTATATAAAGCAGTGTCAATTATTATCATTAATGTTTTGCTACTGTTCACCGTCACCTCAATGTTTGTTGCTTTTTATAGCAATTAAACCACTTTTTCAAAGATTTTAACTCATCTCTTACCTTTTCCCTATCTTTTTTGAGCCATATATCTAATCAACTGATAGTTTAGTATCTGCAATCCAATTTACCTATTATATCAGATGAAGTAATGTCAATTATTATTGATAATTCTACCCTACTGCATACCTTCATCCTGGTTTTTGTAACTGTCTATCGCAACTCTCTCCCTCTCTCTGTCTTCCCACCCAGTCAAACACCGCAAAATCCCCCCCATCTCGTCATACTTGCTAATTAAACTACCTAACTTTCTTTTATACCTTCTTATAATCTACTTTTATATTACTCTCCACTCGTTTCTCTTCCTCTTATTCAAATGACTTAATCTTCTCTCTTTCTCGTTCCATCCGTGCGTAAACAAAAAAAATCTGAATTTATAACCCCTCCTCATTTCCAAAGTTTCTTATACAGATTTGTATTCTTGAATATGAATGAAGAAATAAATCTAATCTTGAAGCATATCAGATTATCAACTCCAATTCCCATTTGGAGGATACGAGACTAATTCAAACCCAACGCATATTTTTTTCGGTTTGGAGAGAGAGACTAATCCCGAATCATGCATATGTTAAGGAACCTGATTTTAACCCAATGGATATTTTGAGGAAAGATATGTAATTCAAACTCCATACATAGTCCATCCCTTTTTAACACCCATGCCTATCTCAAGATCAATTTTTCTGAGCTTGATCCTGAACCGTATATATATTTTGAGTAGGTGCCGGAATAAGGTTTGGGTTAAAAGGTTTCACTATCAAGTCAGATTGTCATTCGTGGGGACATTACATTACACATCCGAGCTACGGTTTAAAGATGTCTTTTGCTGCACAAGACAAAATTTATGAGGCCTTGTTCCCAAATTAACCAAAATAAATAAATAAACTCGAATCCATTATTAGACTAAGTCGATAGGAGGAATTGGTGAAAATGTGAATGAAGCATTAACAACACAGATCAGAGAGAATAAGATATTGGTAGGGATCTGTGGCAAGTACAATTCCAAAATCAAACATTCAAACTCATCCCCTTTCGCAATCATTTCTGTGCCATGTTCATTCTAAACTGGTATTGGTAAACCAAATCAATTATTTTATTCGCTGGAGGATTGTCAGTAGTTAATAACAGATAATTCAGTATCAGTGATCAAATTTATTTATTTTTTTCATTGAATGGTGAATTGTCTATTATCATTTTTTTTTTCTGCTACTTTTTACTGTCGTCTCAATTGTTATTGCTTTTTATCACATGTTTACCTTTAGCAGTGAATGGATGAATTAAGTGCACAGATCAGAATAAAGAATGAAAACTGGGTGAGGATCGAACTCACGATTAAATCATTTTTTTTATTGCTAATCTTGAAAGTATCGTTCGGAAGGGAATGGGGATGAACTTACACGGAAGATATTTAAACCACTTGGGATTCGCTGATGGTATTTCCGAGGGGTAAGAGTTATCGAAAAAATTAAAAACACGTTGACAAGTCGAAAAACGTACTCTGAAAGATGAACGGAACGAAGGTAAAAGTAATGTCCAACGATAAAGTCCCCCAAAAGACCTTTAGAATAAAGGGCGAGGCTCTATAAAAGGTTAATGAATTGATTAATCTAGCACAGGTAATTAAGTTGTTGAACTGATTAAACTAGAACAGGTGATAAAATTAGAGAAATACCCTGAAAGCGAAATTAGATAAAACGATGCATAACAATCGACTGGAAAACATTTGGTACAAATAGAAGCACATTGGAGAACACCTTGTCAATATGCATAAAATGGACATTGAATGCAAAATAAAAGCTATGACTCATTGTTGGGAAACATGGAAATTAACAAAATGGATAATAACAAAATGAACTGAAAATCAACTTAAAATTCCAGAGAGAGTCATAGAAAGAGCAATGTTGGGCGTAACTTTTGGAGAAAAAAGGAAAAAAAAGACCGATCAACATTTATCAGAGGGAAGATTAGAGTGAAGGATAATACACAAATCATTAGGCAACAAATGGAGATGGGCTCGACACTTAGCAAGAAGGGATGACAATAGATGTAGCAAAAGATTAACCGATCGGTGTCTATGAGACAGTAAATGCAGTAGAAAAAGACCAGACACAAAGTTAGCACAATTGGAAGGAAATTGGAAAGGCCTTAATCCAGCAGTGAACTAATAGTGGATGATGATGATGATGATGATGATCATGATGATGATGATGATCATGATGATGATGATGATAGATGATGATTGAAAACATGCTTTTCAAAGAGGGCGATAAATGGAATTCATAACAACTTTTGATAAAATGAAAGAAAATGTTTGATTGAATTGAAATTCATTGAGGAAACAAAAAAAAACTATCGTAATAACGTGAAAAATAGCAAACCGAAAGTTTATGCAATGTTTCGCTTCCGTTGGAAGAACTGATTTTACACTTTAATCTTGAAATGAAGACCGCAAAAAGAGCGTTCCGATTGGGATCCCACTGCCACCATGATCATCATCAGTATCATCATCAGCAGCAGCAGCCGAAGCCTTTCAGCATCCTTCATAGGACATTCCCCAAATACTTTAATCATAACTGGAAAAACAAATTTTATGAAGGCACAGACTTCCTTTCTTATTTAGATTACTCAAGTAAGTTAGTTAAAAAAAATCGTAAACGGAATTCAAAATTAATTTCACAAAACAGAGTGATTGATTTAGTTCGAAAGTTTTAGTTACAGAAAAATGAAAAACACTAATATTAGTCATATTTTTAAGTGTCAGGATAGTATCAATCATGTTTTTCTCTTTCCATCCAACAAAAAAAAAAAAAAAAAAATAGAATTTGAATAAATCCGTGAGAGAATATTTGACTTGACTTTCTAATCTGAAAAGAGTGTTTCCTATTTATTTCAAGTCGCGCAAATAAATCCCAACAAGAAAATTCGATTGCGTTTCAATCTTAAATCACAAGATAATAATCAACCATTAACTTTGAAAAATTAAATTAACGTATGAATAAGTGTATATAGAAAATATTTAATTGAATTTCTTACATTTTTCGATAAAATAAAGAAAAATCACGGGTGTAATAATGCCCCTCCCCCAAATCAAAATATTCAGACGTTCATTTTTTGAACTTCTATTTTTCACTCTTTTCCTATCGATACCTTCACTTTAATCCCTTTCTTTCTTTCTCCTCCCCCTCTCTCTTTTTCTCTCACTCTCTCATCATCACCTTTTTCTTTTTCCTCATTGGTGATTACTCCCATTTTCCCTCCTGTCTGTCTATCTGTCTGTCCGTCCATCTTTCTTTCTTTCTTTCTTTCTTTCTTTCTTTCTTTCTCTATCATCACTTAAACTGTGTCTGTGACGCCACCTTCTCTCCTTTCCTCTTCCTATATTTCTTTCAAATGATTTATCTTCCTGTCTCCCTCTAATCATGTACTAAAATTCACGTTATGTTTTTTTCTGACTCTCTTTGTCTTCTTGACAAACAATAGACAAAGAGTTCCGAGGAAGTCGTGGTTACGCGTTTTTATCAGTAGACCAGAGCAAGCTCAACCTTCAAAAAACAGACGATCCCAATAATCCTAAAAAGAAGCGTATACAATGCATCCTCCCGATATTCACTTATGGAGCCGAAACATGAGACCTAACCAAGATATAAACCCACAAACTGAGAAGCATGCAACGTGCACATGAGAAAATCATGCTCAATCGCACATGGAGAGATCACAAGACAGCACAATATATCAGGAAGAAAACAGGGGTCAGAGATCATAGAATCCATTTGAAAACTCAAATGGCAATGGGCAGGTCATGTTGCGAGAATGAAAGACAAGCGATGGACATTACGGCTCGCAACTGAGTTCACATGCGAAACCGAGGCTGACGAAAAACAAGATGGAGAGATGAACGAGACAAATTCAGAAAAATACTGGCTCCACGACGCCTATGATAGAGAAATGTGGTGGATCCTAGGGAAGTTTATGTCCAACGACAAATGTTTAAAGACTTATGATGATGATGATTTTTTTGCTTTCATTTTAATTCATAGATGGTTTTTATCACAACGTGGACTCGGACCATGATCCTACGGCAACTTGTACACACACACACACACATACACACATATATATGTATATATATATATATGTGTGTGTGTGTGTGTGTGTGTGTGTATGTGTGTGTGTGTGTTTCTCTCGATATATATATATATATATATATATATATATATATATATATATATATATATATATATAGAGAGAGAGAGAGAGAGAGAGAGAGAGACAGTCACATATACGTATAATTCATGTCTCCTCCAAATAAAATGGCGAGAAAGAAGCCTCAAATTGTCAGCGATCATCGATCGATATAAATAGGAAATACAGGATAGAAACCCTTCTTCCCTACATCTCTAATCACCCGTTTCCGTTAACGACAACTGCGATGACTGCCGAGAATGCCAAGGTCTCGTTTACACGTGACTGCCGCTGATGATTACGTGACTTGGACGAGATTTGGCGGTGTCCGTTCGGGCGAGCTGTCCCTTCTCTTCCGTCCTAGTGGCAGCGGTCGACATCGGGTATTTCTTTTTGGACAGAGAGAGAGAGAGGGGGGATAAGGCCTTTTGCGGTAAGACAAATTACATCCATCAGACCGACACACGTAAGTGACAGACGGGCAGATAGGCTTGGACAATCGCCCGATGCTTGTCGAAAAGTACTTGAATATCCGGGAGGGGGGCATTGGGCGGGAAGGGGCTATTAGCTTCGTTAAAGGAGGTGGTATAGTCAGTCTTCCTTCAGACATTTCGAAAACACTCGAATACATTTCACACAAATGGTGACCCAACATATATGTATATATCCACACAGACACATACACACAGACACACAGACACAAACACACACACACACACACACACACACACACACTTATATATATATATATATATATATATATATATATATATATATATATATATATATGTATTCACACACACATGTATGCTGAATGCACATGTGCGTATATATATTTTGGTATGCATATGTACATACATGTTTATTCATTTTACGTTTTGCTTGCTTCTTCTTTACATACCATTTTAGTTAGACATTGTCTTTTCTTCTATACAAAATATGAAATATGTATCTGGTTTGCCGACAAGTTTCTGAAAGCAATGGGCATAGATGTATTGGTCATGGGGGTCAGTTTATCGCTAGATACTAATAGAAAACCAACTCTCACTTTTTTTCCAGGAACATTTTACGTTACGGTATATTAATCATGGCGGGATTAGTTTATTACTTCTTAACAACCGGAAACTAATCTCCCACTTCATTGATGACCCACTTAACGCACAGAACTTTTATAAAATGTCTGAAACCGTTCTTGGAAGTGTTTTCGCCTCTCTTTAAGAAGCTCTGTCAATCGGTCACTTGTTAGATCAATTCGCATATCGTTTCTCAGCTGTTTCAAACCAGATTTAATCGAAGCTTTGTAGAAAGGTGTCCCTTGATAACATGTTTCTTGCGTAGAAAAATCTTTCACTCTGGGTAACGTGATCTAGCAATAATGACATTTAAACTTTTTATTAGACGCCCCATTGAACTTTTGGTTCTTGTTTCTATATCATTGTATTTAGATACATGATAGGACTATGAACGCCGAATGTGAAACTTGTGGCTGGTGCACACACTTACACGTGAACATGAATTTAGCGTGACCAATTTAGCGCTACAAAGCTGCAAATAGTTGTATTTATAGGTATAAATCTGCGTGTGCTTTTATTTGTACTTGCATATGCATCTATATCTATGCAATGGTTTACAAGATTAGATTAAGTACTTCTTTCATTGTAACTTTTTTTTATTTACCATTCTCTCTCTTAAAATATCATACAACTCGCATATCCCTCGGATAAAATTCATGGATACAATTGAATTTCTAGGTGATGATCTCTCTAATTGGAATAAGTATGATAACATCAATACTGAGAGATTTAATGAGAATCGAACGCCTCGGAGATGGCCGGCAAGTAATGCAATGAGCGTCAGGAACCGTTTAACATCTGGCCATCAATAGTGAGAAGTACAATTAGGATGAGACCAAGCAATAACGGCCAGGAAAATAAGCTTGCTGATCATTGCTACACAACATGCATCCTGATCCGTTTCCATTTTTTTTTACATGGTTTATCGTCGTAGTAATTTGGTATCAAACCATCAATTGTTGGAGATCCAGGGAGGATCGAACCCGCTTAAGAATGGATTGCTGATCATTGCTTTAGGACGTGCATACAGATCCATTTTTATTTTTGGATATTATTTTCATACCATAAACACAGCAGTTTGGAATCATGAAAAGTAAAAGTCTGATTTCGTTCACCTGGAAAAGTCCATAGTTTCAAGTGGTCAGTAAAATTTATTTTTATCTGCGAAATTGTTGGAGCTCACTGTCAAGGACAGAAAACCAAGAAAATCACACTGTTCATCATATAAATAGATCTTATCTACCATAGTTTCACTTCCATTTCTTTCTTTCTAACAGTATTTCTAATTTTCTCACAGATACTATTAATATCAATAATAATTGATAATGGATGCATAATACTCGCTACGGATGCACAACATGGAAATCAAAGAAACGAACAAAGAACTATTTTAGAATCGCTATGGGAAGAGCAATGTTATGAATAGCTTTAGGAGAATATCAATATGGATAACGGGAAATATTAGAGTGCAAGATATTATACTAATAAATAGGCAACAAAAATCGAGTTGGACGGGACACTTAGCAAGAAAGGATGACAACAGATGGGACGAGACGTTAATTGATGAATGCAGTAAGAAAAAGGCCAGACACAAGACGGAGGTATAAGATAAAGGAGTATGCCCGAAAGATATGGCTTAGGTTAGTACAATCGTGGTCGTCATGGAATGAGATGGGAAAGTCAGAAAGGCCTTTGTCCTACTGTAAACTTATAATATATGTATATATTGACGGTGCAGGTTCAATTCCTGCAGCAGCCCCATTTCCTTTAATTCCTTATCCGATTTATGTAAAGTTCAAATGATACAGTAACAGTGAAATGACGGGTGATCATTTCAAATGGATTTTCATTCAATATAAGGCAATTTGTAATTATTCTGGTAGATCATATATCCATTCCAACAACACAATTGTCGCGTTGAAAGAAGCAAACAAAAAAAAAGTTGATGGAGACCGTGAATAATAAAAATCAGAATTTAGAGTTAAAACAGTTTTGGGGGTCTTGGCATTACCGGCAGCTGTTTATCTCAATGGTAAGAGCAATGCTGCCTTGGAGCAGCCACCCTATCGATTGCATGTTCGATTCATATATATATATATATATATATATATATATATATATATATATATATATGTTATAAGACAACCATATTTTTCGTCTAAAACTGATATATTATTTCTAACTGTCTGCTTTGAAAACTTTACCACCAGAGAAAAAATTGAACGGACACCAGTGAACATCACGTTTTTCTGAAAACAATTTCTTTGAGTTGTCCTCTACAGGAAGTCATCAATAGATCGGAAATTTACAAAGCCTTTGAAGTGGTTTAAACGTGCGAAAAACGGCTATTAATTCACTAAAAGAAATTAATATCTGATAATGACTTTTTTCTAGCGCACGTTCAATTTTGCATCAATAAAAATAATCACAATAAGCACAATTTCTATGTCAAATAACAAGAGGTCGAGAACGTCATTCCAAGACCAAATCTTCCTGTTCCAATTGACGCGATGACTATGCTTTGAAAACCAGAAATGCTAATAGAATTCAATTCTTCGTATAATAACAACCAAATCATTCCATGTACCTATCTCAGTCTGTCCTTACCTATTTATCCAGCTGTCGATCCCAGTCTGTGTGTACATATATATCTATTGATCTCAGTCCTCTTATCTATCTATCTCAGTCCTCATCTGTCTATCTCTGTATCTCAGTCTGTTCCTATCTATCGATCTATCTATCTATCGAAAATTGTACTCAATGTCTCTCTGATAAAGAGTACAATCGTGGGTAAGTGTTTTTTTTTTTTTGGACCAAGGTTACGGGATGCACTGTCCCCTATCCTAAAATATAGCTGCAAAAAGCCACAGGGTCCAGGTCGCCTCTGATGCTGCTGATCAGTCCCCCACAGTCGCCAGCAACCAACTCTTAAAACAACGTGGCTTTTTTCTGTTTGGTTCACTGTCTATAAAGAGAAAACGGCACAATCCGGCGTCGTCTTTTTCTTCATCATCATCATCATCATCATCATCATCATCATCATCATCATCATCAGTCTTTTAACTTCCGTCATTGCACATAGACCTTCCCCAAGATCCGTCACAATTCTCTATCAAGGGGCGTCGTGGAGCCAGCATTTTCTGAATTTGTCCAGTTCATCTCTCCATCTTGTGTTCTGTCGGCCTCGGTTTCGCACATGATCTCTGGGAATCCATGTTGTGAGTCGTGATGTCCATCGCTAGTCTGCCATTCTTACAACATAATGGATTCTATGATGTCTTGGACTCCAGTTTTCTCCCTGATATACTGTGCTTTGTTGCGATCTCTGTGTGTGAGGTTGAGCATGATTCTCTCATGCGCGCATTGCATGTTCCTCAGTTAACGGGTCAGTCTCTTGGGCGCGTTCGACAATTCTATTTCTGTCTGTTATGTCCCTGTTTTCTTCGAGTATGCTAGTTATTTGTTTCTGTCCAATACTACGTTTTTCGAGAGCAGTTTCGATGATGGCTGCTGCAAACTTTCTTTTGTTTTCTCTTAGTTTAAAAAAAAATTGTTTTGTCTAGTTCTGCCCCTTTTTTTCCTCCTTTTTGGTTGTTGTTGGTTTTTTTAAAACACATAAAAAATGTTTTCTTGAGGAGAAAAAAGTTTAATGTTTCACGTTGACTTTTAAAATTTACAATGTAGCTATAATGCTAAACTGGGAAATTCATTTCTGACAACATGAAAGAAATAAGATAATTCATAGAAAATAAAATCCGATTAGAGGGAAGATGATTCATCAGCACTTCCGTAAAAAAGTTTTCAGTTCAACTCTATAGTAGCGAGGGAGCTTTATATCGTCACCTTTTGATGATGTTCGAACTAATATATATATATATATATATACATATATATATATATATATATATATATATATATATATATATATATATATATATATACATATATATATATATATATATATGTATATATGTATATATGTGTGTGTGTGTGTGTGTACATATATGTATATATATAGTACAAATCAGGGATGCAATGTAATATAATGTTATACAATATAATGTAATATCTGATATATGATGAGTTTTTTTGAGAATGCTCGATATATTCAGCTTGAAATAATTAGTCGATTTGGAGTAGAGTTATAATCTTCAATATAATATATATATATATATATATATATATATATATATATATATATATATATATTCTTTTTTTAAAAATATTCTCAGAAATTCAAATAGAGCTGTAAATCTTTTGGCGTTTAATAACTATTCTTTCTTTCTGGTCTGATAGTGACCTGGGAGACTGGGACGGTAGAAGAAGCACTGTCACTTTATCCAGACGTCCGACTTGTCACCTTTCTGACAAATGTGCCATCAGACAACACATAAATAAAAACATGCCTTTAGAAACACCTATACGTAGATAACACCCTTATATTTTTCAAGACGTAAAAAAAAGACCATTTTGAAAGACTTATTTCAGGAATTATATAAAAGTTACCAGAAAGAAGAATGTAAGACAATAAAATCTTAAAAGGCTAAGGTCAGGGAGTTTAGAAAGTATTTTGCAATTGAAACTCCTCCCAATTAAGACTCCGCTTTCCCAACCACTCGCTACATTGCATTAAGACACTGATGGCTAAGCCAATACTCTGTGGTTAAAATAATTATTGAATCGTCGAAGACCTTGAAAATGGTTAGATGACTAGCCGAAAGCACTAGGTATGATAACACTTTTGGACATCTATTACGATCTATGGATTCAAGCATACGTTGTCTTTCGCAGAAACAAGGGAAAAATGATAAAAATCAACGAGGAATTCCTTGTCCGTCGCATCAAATCAGGCGAATATATCTATATGGATGTGAAATGATCCGATAGAATGATGACGAAAATGACAATTGAACGGGGAAGAAACTTTCCAATTGTGATTTTCATTAACATTCTGTCGGATCACTTCACATCCACTATACAAACATACCGTCGACATAAAAAACACACGTGAACTGCACTCAAAGAGACGTTGTTATCATCCAACTCCCTAGAAAAACCTGAAAAAATTCCTCAAAAGGTGCATAGAAGGAAAGGTCATCCCCAAAAAGCTTCCACAATATCCAACCACAAGAGCCAACCACATATTTCCGAAATACTTCCTGGATTGCTTAACAGCCTCAGCCGACAAATTCAAACAAAAAGACATACTGATTTTTGAAGAGGCCATGGACACAGCTAGCCACCTACATACCACACGAACACAGAAAACAACACACTGGAACGAAAAATATATAAAACCCACAGCATAGAAGCTAAGAAATTTCAAAACAAACTCAAAACCCTATGCAAAATCTGTGGATGGAAAGAAATCGGACGCCGAGACCTCGTTAAACAACACATCCAAAAGAATACTCACATTCGGCAACCAGGAACCTCTCAGCCTCAGACTGAAGTTCGCCACCGGTGATTCTGGAAACAAACATTACTAACATCATCACAAGAACTATAGAAATTCCGACACAGACTTCATACAAGGAATCATCATGGCTGCCATCAATACAACAAACTACCGTAACACATTAACTCAGATAAATGACTGCATTGAAAAACCTAGCCAAAGACGACGAAATACAAATCACCACCTTAGACAAAGGAGGAAGTGCCGTCATTATGGACAAACTCTCCTACCTCAACAAAATCACTTCCATCCTCAGCGATAAAAACACATATGAGAAAACAAACAACACACTTATTGACAAAGAAATATCCACGTTCATCAAATCCCCCGAAGAATATTACTAGGCTAAAGGAAAACATGGACCAATCTTATAAAATACAAACCAACACTATACTGACTTTGTGGCTTACCTAAACCCCACAAATCCAACCTCCCTCTACAATCCATCAATTCAGATATTGGAGGTGCACCCCATAAGATAACTAGATCGTTAACGAAAAATCCTAATCCCACTGCTCTGCACAATCAGCTTCCCACACCTTAAAAACTCTGGAGACCTCATACACAAATGAAAAAAAAACAAACGAAAAAACGTTGATACGAAGGATAAACTTATGGCCAGCCTTGATGTAACATCACTTTATTCAAACATCCCAGATGAAAAAAAATCCTACCTCTACTAAATAAACACCTCAAAAAGGCAAACAATAAACTAGCCCAACCCACTAACAAAATCATGAAATACATGCACTTATAACAATGCGTCTTCAGCTTCAACGGAAATTTCAACCAACAAAAATTTGGATTAACGAAGGGGTCCGCGATAAGTAGAGTTTTAACCTGTCTTTTTCTGGAATTTTTGAATCACTCTCCTTCACATAAATCATACCCAAAACAGCTTCCTATTTTCGCTACAACGATGATGCCCTAATAATATACGCTCAACACATAGATCTAGACAACCAAGTAACTAAACTGAACATTGTTGAACAATCCAATAAATTCACACTTGAAAAAAAGTCAGTTTGCAACCTTTCCTTGACACCCGACTACCCAGAACAAACAACACCATCAAACACTGCATTTTCCACAAAGCCACTAACAAGACCGAGCACAAACACTTTTGCTCCAACCACACTCAAAAAATCAAATCAGGACTAACCATAGGTTTTTACTTGTGGGCCTTCAGGATCATCATCATCATCATCAGTCTTTTAACGTCCGTCGTTGGACATAGACCTTCCCCAGGATTTGCCACACTTTTCCATCATGGGCGTCGCAGAGCCAGTACTCCCTGAACTTGTCTAGCCCGTCTCACCATCTAATATTCTGCCGGCCTCGGCTGCGCATGTGATCTCAGGGGATCCATGTCGTGAGTCGTGATGTCCATCGGTTGTCTTCCATTCTTGCAACATGGCCAGCCCACCGCCATTTGAGATTTTTTATGGATTCTATGATGTCCCTGACTCTTGTCTTTCCTCGGATGTACTGCGCTGTCTTGTGGTCTCTCCATGTGAGGCCCAGCATTATTCTCTCGTGTGCACATTGCATGGTTTGTAGCCCCAAATACTTTGATGACAAAGAGGAATACATAGAACGACCTTTCTGTTCACTCCAGTATCCACGATATTTCATATGCCACGCAAAGAAAGAAGCATATAAGATCCACTCAACAAACACCAGACCAGAAAAAAGCATTATCATCACTACACCCACCCATCAATACCGCTATCAACCTCACCTCGACCTGAGCAAGATGGAAATACGCATTGCCATCAATACCTTAACAACTATCAAATATTTAGTAAACAAACCACCATACGAATCCTCTACTCTCGATGACGGTGTCTACACTATTCAGTGCAAGAACTGTGAGATATATTACATCAAGACCTCTCAGAAAATATGCAAGCATAAGAAAGCCCTCAAACTGGATGAAAGGCCGTGGACGAACATACACAACCACATCAACTTTCCCAAAGTCCAACGCCCAACTCATTAAAAATATTCTCGACTCCTCGATACGATACAATGCATTATTACACCAACGCACCAGATATTGGCTGAAAACCATCAGCCGATTTGAACTATGGTACAAGCACACATTTACCATCCCTTCAAGAGAAGTATCGCCCACCAACCAAAAAAAGATTCAAGAAGAACAAAACAGCCACCTCCACCCTACCCCACATATACCAACATCTGCCAATTAAATACTAGACACCACCTCTTCATCCTATGATTAAAAATATATAAGAAAACCTACTTTTCGTGAGAGATGTCCATTTTAGCCTTTCTTTTCTCCTATCACTGTCCTTCTCATCTAGAACAAGCCAAACACCCACAGAAACAGAAAACAAACACTCCCAAACAACGTCTCTCACAGGCCTATCTCATTTCAAACCAAATGTTACTCTCATCTATAATATACATACACGTCACTTCTTGCTCTATAAATCAACCTAACAGAACAGAAACATTCCCATTCTCTTCTTCCGCATCAAAACATGTGAACAGCAAATTTTATTTGTGAAGCGCTGCAAAAATTTTTCTCTGAAAAAGGAGGCTCCTGTCGAAATGCATCAAATTATGCCCAAAGATTAATAAAAAAAATTAAGATGTACCACTCTTGAGTTTTTCTCTTCGCCTTTGAATTGTGATTTTCATCAACACACACACACACACACACACACACACACACATACACACACACACACACACACATATATATATATATATATGAATGTGTGTGTGTGTGTGTGTGTGTGAAAGAGAGTGTTTGTGTGAGTGTGTAGAAATATTCAAAAGCTGAAGGAAATTGCATGAATTACAATAGCATGTATCGGGAATTTAAAAAAAAGAAGATATTTAGTGTTTAAAGCCATCAAGCCCCCCCTCTCTCTCTCTCTCTATATATATATATATATATATATGGTAGTTGGCTGTAGAAAATATGACAATATAAATAGAGGGAAAGTTTGAAAAAAAAAAACAAAAAACGTTTCGAAACCCCGAAGTTAAATGAAAATTCCAAATTTCTGCTTGTGTGGTAAAGTACCTCAGTAAGGCAGAAGTGATGTTGGAATGATATGTGAAAAATATTTGAATATATAACAAGAATTTCCAGTCTTAAATTGTGCTATCCTGATTGGCCACGTTCAATTGCATAAGATGGAAAGAGAGGAATCGATTTAAGATATCTTTTGTCAATTCAAGAAGATCAATCAGCCGTCCCTCCATTGAAGCCTTCCTCTCTCTAGTTCTTCCTATCCATCCCCTTGAATTGTTCAAAAGATTCATCATTAGGCATTTTTGTACGAACGCTTTGATTCCCGTAACAATTGTTAATATCGATTGGTCTCGTATTCACCGGTTTCCGTATTATCAAGAAGTTGAGCAACTTCGAGCCTGATCAATACCTGTACGGGTGACTGTCTTGGAATACCAGTTACCGTAAGCTGCAAAGTAGTCAACCTTAACAGGAAATCCTGTGGAATGAATAGATAAGTATGAACGGGGATAGACACGTGAAAAGACATGAACGGTCTGACGGATATGTCTGTACATATGTATCATTGATTCCCACTTGAACCTTTATCGAAAGAGTTACAGTGTTTGGTGCACATAGACGATTGTTAGTGAGGCCCACTTCCAGCTTGGCAGGCCTGTCTTTTCGGTTACAACAACTGGTAATCCCCAATGGCATCGTGATCGGCATAACGTACTTGAGAACAGCCTAACATAAATGTCTTTATAGAGAGATATTAAGAATGCATCCTCCCAATAGTCACTTATGGAGCTGAAACATGGAACTTAACCAAGAGACAGACCCGTAAGCTGAGAACCATGCAACGTGCACATGAAAGAATAATGCAGGGCCTCACATGGAGAGACCACAAAACAGCACAGTACATCCGAGAAAAGACAAGAGTTAAAGACATCATAGAATCCATTAAAAATCTCAAATGGCGGTGGGCTGGCCATGTTGCAAGAATGGCAGACAATCGATGAACATCACGACTCACAATATGGATTCCCCGAGACCACATGTGCAACCGAGGCCGGCAAAATGTTAGATGGAGAGACGACCTAGACAAGTTCAGGAAGTACTGGCTCCGTAACGCCCATGATAGAGAAATGTGGCAAATCCTGGGGAAGGTCTACGTCCAACGACGGACGCTGAAAGACTGATGATGATGATGATTAAGATAGGTAAGAACATAGATAATTCGAAAGATAGATCCATCGATAGAGAGATATATAGGTTGATTGTATGTATAGAGGCAGAGATGTGTATTGATCCTGTACAAAGAACCATAGGAAACATTTAATTTCAAATATAACAATCATCATTACCATTTGACTTTATAAGTCCACCGCTGGACAAAGACTTTTCCTATATTTTTCTATGATAACAGGTTGCAATCTTTTCTTCTTCATCCTCCTGTCATACATGTGGGTTTTTTCTACTGCGTTCACTGTCCTATAGATTATGATAGGTTCATCTTTTGCTCCATATATTGTCTTGTTTATTGTCCAACGAGGAACCAATTTGTTTTCCTCTCTTCTGTCGCTAAAAATCTTTGAGAATCTTCTGGCGAATTCGAATACGTTTTGTTTACTGAAAACCAAAATTGCATGAGTATATATATATATATATATATATATATATATATATATATATATATATATATACATACATATATATATATATATATATATATATATATATATACAACAAACTAAATATTAAAATCATCGCATGAAAGGAGTAGGTGTTTGAATAATACAGCTAGGAAGCCATGTTTTGTTTTGAAATCCCCAAAACGGTTACTTGGAAAGCAACTGATAGCCCTAACAAAAAATTATCCATATAGAGTATCACGATTGCTAATTTATCCAAAACATAAAACCATTTGAATGTCTCACTGTGATTCTATTACCAGGCATTTGGAAATACTTATATTAGATAAAAAACATTTTACATTTATTGCGAAGCTGTGAAGTTTTGTAGACTATATATATATATATATATATATATATATATATATATATATGGATTCGTCAGAATGGGTTTTTTTTTAACAATCCTCACCGATGAACCACATGATTATAAATATATGTGCACATGTACATGTACGCATGTGTGTTTGTTCATATATATATATATATATATATATATATATATATATATATATATATATATATATCGAAATTAGTAAGATTTTTTGACAATTTGATTAAGCCATGGCTAGACATCCTGATCCCTTTAGAACTCATTAGCTTGACTGTAATGGAACCATAACGAAAATTCGGGAAAATGTTAACGAGAGTATGAAAATAGAATGAATGAATAATGTATATCAAAATAAATAAATTTGTATTAATGTTAGGGGGATTATGTAACCAAAATAGATGGATTTATTCTTTGTTGATGTGGAAGATGATTATATAGACTAGAACCAAGGGAATGGGAAAACATTTGGCTCTGGTCCATTTGTCTGACTGATAGGTATTTAGGCGGGGTTAGAGATTGAACACGGACTGCCAAGTAACAAATTGTTTTAGCATAATAATGGAATACCCCATTGAAGTGTTACTCTCGGCTTGAAAGTGGTTTGTTTTCGTTTCAACCATGTATGTAAAGCTGATGTATTTGATTATTTAAGGCAATGACTGGTAGAAGCAAGTTAGTTGAGAACGTGGAAAATTAACTTTGAAGATAATGAAAAAAATGTCTAATTCCTCATCTACGAGAAGTTTTTGTGTAATTGGTGTCTTTAAAAGTTATATCATAACTTGGTTTGCATGCAGTTTGAGATCAAAACCTACACAACGGATTTGATATCCACAAGGGGGAACACTCAACAGAAGTGACACGAACAACGACTCACGCGTGGTATTATACTTACTTATCCCTCATCGCTAAATACGTCTTCGAGTATCCTACACAAGTAATCCCTATTCAAAAAGAATAGATAATGTGTAGCATAAAATAACATCCATATACAATACATAATGATAATACCCTATATGAAATAACTAACTAGATGAATGATATAAGCTATAAATTCAAATCATACCTGCAAAGGAGATCATGTTAGATCCACATTGCTAAGATCCCATGTTAATATAAGTGTTTTGTTCTTAACGTCCCCGAAACGGTTACATGATCCCAACAAGTGAAATTCACACATTGTACCATAATATAAAGTATATGTACAAAATGATATATATTGAAAAATAAGTGACTAAACTGACACAAAATAATTTTAAACATGCATACGTATTATATGAGGTTCCGGCTGTTCCTCTTTCTGTTCATAGGTGTGATATAAATTCATGTACGTATGTATGTAATTATTTGTGTATGTTTCAGTGTGTGTGTGTCTAGGGAAAAATCATATTTGCTAGTTTGAATTTTCAGAAATATTCTGCACCAATTTCTGGGCTCCCGACGCAAACCAAATGTGTAACACACACAAGCATATATATATATATATATATATATATATACATATATATATATATATATACATACATATATATATATATATATATATATATATATATATATATATATATATAACCAAGTGTGGTAGACATGGCTCCCGGCGATGGCTATTTTCAGACTGTATAATTACGGAGTTTGAAATCTTTTCTCCTTTTTTTTCTCTCTGCTTTCTTCCTTCCTTTTTTACTCGTTCCGTTAAGATTTCAAATTATTTTACGGCATTTCCTTTCGAGAAAAGCCACATACTCGACTACTTGTCGTTTGGAAGGGCGAAGCAAAATAATAACAAACGTGATGCGATTATATATCCCCCCCCCCATGTAACAAAAGGTCGGTTTAGTGAGGAGTACATCTAGGGTACTAGTGGAGAATTGCAAAAATAGTCCATCTCAGGCATTGGGAAATGAGAACAACCCTACCCCTTCAAGTACAATGTGTGTGTGTGTGGGGGGGGGCTACTGGGATGTTGGCTCCCTGGGAGTTAAGCTTCTCCTGCTTCTCAGCAAACAAACCCCAAAGCAAAGGGCAGATACAACACTTTGATCTCAGCCGAAAGTCCGATTTTATTGACTTGCACCCTCTCGTTTATATATGTAACACAAGGTCAAGACACCGCTTCGAGTTTGGGGTGAGTCCCCACACGCGTACGTGCAGACAGTGTTAAGGATTCTCCTAGTTCCTTGAACTGATGTGACGACGACACTGGGACAGACTTGATTTGGTCACTGGACAAATCCTGTGCAAGCTGAACTTAGGGTTGCGAAACGAACACTAGACAGTATTTATCTGAACCTCAAAGCCATAAGGCCTGAAAGAACAGATAGTATGCTAAGCCATGCACCCAGGAAGCTTTCATTATGAAGGGTGAATTTACTGTTAGCATAAATTTACCAAGACCAATCTTAGCAATGATATTAGGTTACGTACATGCACGAATGATGACCACTATATTGAAAAAATGTCACCAATTAGGATGATAGACAGACATATATTGCTTACAAACATTATATTTGAAAAAAATTTAATATTATGCATTACGTTTATCAAGATATATACGGGCTTATTTGGGTAGAGCTATCTACAAACCACCTATGGTTATATTCACCCTGAAATCATGTATGTGTTATGCCGAATCGACAAAATTACCTCATTGGCGAAATTGTCAATTCTTAGAAAGTTAGATTTCACTTTGATTATTATACACTTTTGATTGTAAAAAATAGATGTTTCATTTTGTTGTTTTGATTCATTAAACATTTAATCAAATTACATTGCTTTTTGTGAAATTTTTTCTTTTGACTTCGGCGATTAGGCAATTTTGCCGATTCGGCGTAAGTATATACATACATATATCTCCGTGTGTGTATGTGTGTATGTGTGTACATTTAATTAGAATATGTATTTATATACATATTGGGTCCCCAAGAAGTAATTTCCTGTAAGTTTCTATGGTTTTTTAGATGGTCTGGCTGGCTAGCTAGCTACGTATGTATTACGCATACACACTGAACTAATAGACCCAGATAATTTGAATATTGACAGATAACTTGGAAAAAAAGTCTTCCCTGATAGATTTTTAGTGGGGTTCAATTTTCTATGTTATTTTATGCTAAATCGGTCCTTTTTTTGTGTCCGGCATCATTCATGCTAGCCATTTGCTTTAATTCGCACATTTCAAGTGATCACTGTCCAACAAATAAACAGGAATAAATTATTCATTGATCACCTTTTTTTTTTAATTGGTCACTCCGAACATAGCATGTTGCCAAAAGACATTAGCTGCAAGATCATTTCTAATGAGTGACTAACAAGACCTGTTTTTCTTGTTGGTGTATTGAACTTTGTGGCATTGCTGACCAGAAAACGTGGAAAGATTGATAGTCTGAAGCTGAGAAATTTGAAGAATACACCACGCGTGGAAGAACTTCCTATTCCAGCTCAATTTGCTGCGTTTGAACAGATATGGACAAGTAGCGAAATCACAAGTCGACCTCTTCGCCCTGATAAATATATCTTCTCTCCCAGTGTGTCATTCAAACGAGTCAGTTGCTCGGCTGCGGTAACGAACTCCACTCTTACGTTTATACTGATTGAAAATTATTAGCACAACTTTTGTATTGTATACAAAACACACACACACACACACACACACATACACACACACACACACACACACATATATATATATATATATATATATGTATATATATATATATATATGTATGTATATATATATATATATATATATATATATAATATATTAGTATTGGCATATCTATTTATTAGAATGAAATAAATCAATTTTAGAATGAAATAACCCCTTGTGCATCTGTACGATAAATTTTCGTAGATAGCTAAGACTTTTCAGTTCGGTAAGACAACCCACTACTCAATCACTTGGCCGAGATTTCAAATCATAAATGTTAATTCTAAAAAATGTATTTATCTACTAGCATTATATGAGCTTTTGTGTATTTGCAACATCAATTTTCATAGATATGTAAGACTTTAGCCCAGTCAGTGAGAGAGCCGCCCACCAATAAGTCGGTCGTTATTTTGAATTGCGGTTGTGGAATGTTAATTATACACATCGGTTCAGTTTATCGTGACGGCTTGAGTGAGTGTAAAGCTTACTCCCCTGAATTTGGTAAGAAATGTTATTGTTGGATTTTCTGTTTTTTCAAGAGAAGAAAGAAATTGCCAAAATACTGTCCGATGTTCCATTCTGCAATTTTATTTCCTCCCATACTTTTGGAATACCAGATGAAAATGAACCTTGTCATCTTCAAAATACACCCAAACAAACAAAAAGCGGTAATTTAACAAAAATCATCGAAAGAGTGGCTACCTCGGCCCAAGCCGCCCCTTTATTAGAACTGAATGAAAATAAACTATTTAAAACGAAACAAGGTACAAAAAGCAATTATCTTCCTTTGTACAAATATTGTGTTGCTTCCCTTGACAGGTAAATTTAGTCAATTGTTCCTTGCTAATTCATGCTCAAGCTGAATTAGAAAAAAATATCTCAACATTGAAGATTAATCCCTGGATCACTCAATTATTTCTTTCCGTGTTCACTGTCCCTGTTGTCACCAACTTTCGCACACACACACACACACATATATATATATATATATATATATGCTAAAGTACAAATCACAAATTCAATATCCGTTGTGTGGTGGGTTTATTGCATAAAGAGCTCTATACATGCGACATTAAGTCAAATATAATTTTAATTATGGCGCAATAATTGATTCGCTACACTAACATCTTTATGTTTCTGCCCTTCTTGGGCTTCTTCAGATTTGCCGGAAATATGAACATCCATTTTGAGATTTGATAGTTCATTACTCAAAAAGTTGTCAATCAACATCTCATCAACGTCCATTATTGGACATAAACCTTCCCGAAGATTCTCCAAACCTTTTGATTGTGGGCGTCATGTTGTCGTATTTTCTGCCAGCTACAATTTCGCATGAGCCGTTATGTCCAGCGGTTGTCCAACATTCTTGCAACATGACCAGCTCATTGCCATTTGAGTTTTTTAATGAATTTTATGATATTTTTTACTCGTGTTTTTTTTTCTCTAGTATACTGTGTTGTCTTGTGATCTCTCCATATGATACCGAGCATGATCCTCTCTTCAGCTTGTTGCATAGTTCTCAGTTTCAGAACTTCTAGATAGGTTTCAGCTCCATAGGTGACTACTGGGAGAACATCTTGGTTGAAAGCCTTTCTTTTCAAAAACTGATAGAATCTTGTAGTTTTGGAATGTGTGGCTTACTATGTCGAAAGTTTGTCAAGGTAGGGTGATTCCTCTTTTAATTTCTTGTGGATTCTTTTGTAAATTTCATAGAAATTTGTTGTCCTATGTAAATGCTGTAATCTATTTTCTTTCGCTATGAAAATCGACACTATATATATATATATATATATACGCCCACATATTTATAGGGAACGTCGGCTGTTGATGAATAAATTCTG
>OY735206.1:1761500-1801500 GCA_963457665.1 Thysanoteuthis rhombus | reverse complement strand
TATCTTGCACTAGACATCGTTAATTTATGAACAGTCAGTCGGATCGTATATATTAATTTCTCAATAAGTTTTATAGTCAATGAGGAAAACATTGATTGGGTGAATCGGGTAACTTTTCAACATTTTATCAGATATAACCTATCCCTTGAATAATCATATATATATACATATATATATATATATATATATATATATATATATATATATATATATAAGTGTGTGTGTGTGTGTGTGTGTGTGTGTGTGTGTGTGTGTGTGTTCGTGTTTTGGAGGGCGGTGGGTTTTGTCTGTCTATGTTCACATACACCCACGCTATTTTATTAGGTAATCTATTTTTAATAATTCATGTATCCTAATTTCAAGCCCGAGGTCAACTCAAGCTGTTTCAAAAGGTGAGCGGATAGAAAGTCTTGAGAGTTTCCATGACGTAATCTTCATTGTTATTTCATGATAGGAAGGAAAATTGACCAATGAGATCACTGTGAAAATAGCAAATAAATTTGAATATCCCCAATATATATATATATATATATATATATATATATATATATATATATATATATATATATATATATATATATATATATTTGTGTGTGTCTGTGCGTGTGTCTGTGTTGGGACTGGTGGTTTTTATGTGTGTTTTGTCTGGTTGTGTGTCCGTATATGAGTGGGTGTATGTGTCGATAATAGAGCGTGTGAATCGTCGGTGAGTGTTGTTGTTTGACTTGATAAAAGGTTTGTCCAGAGAAGGAGAGAGAACGGACAATGAAAAAAAAAAACCATTGCGTCATGTGTTGCTCGTCTTCCGTTCGGGGTTTTTCACGAGAGAACAGTTCTGCGGCGTCGCTATGCGGGCTCTTTCGCTATCTGGAGGCTTTGGCTTTAACAAAAGGAATTGAAAAAAACAGTCTCCACTTAGATGTTTGCATCGGAAGCAGATTTTTATTTACTCCATAGAGACATCAAGCCTAGCAGAGTTATATAAATACTGTTATACAGAAGTATATATACATATATATATATATATATATATATATATATATATATATATATATATATATATTGATGTATGAAACCTTTTATATGTATATTTTCCCATATTTGAATACATACACAACTAGATATGTTTTTTATATTTTATTTTTTGATTGATTTACTTGAATACATTAATTGTGAAACTCATTCGCAAAAAACAAAACAAACTCTGATGCCCAAACGCCAGAAAATGACATCTGTGAAACAATAATAGCAACTGACAAAAACATAAAACAAACAGCGAACAAAAAAAGCTGAATTTTACGGGGAAAATTAAATATTGAATAATGCACTTTTCTACCATGATACTAAACAATACAATTCCCCCTGATATTGATCATAGTAGATAGATATACGCTGTCCCCAGGGATCATTCCTCTAGCCAAATTTCTGAGTTGCCACACGTTTCCACCCAGGAAATTTAGCATATGGGTATATCATCGCACGGCAAAGATTGTAATCAATGTGATGTTGATTTCTGAGGACATTCAAGGTCATTTTAGATAATTTCTAACACATTTTTTGTTACAAAAACCGAAATTGGGCATAGAGGTATTTCTTTTAATTGCAAAGGACGTAGGTGGAGTTGACCTCTGAGGAGATTTAAGGTCATCAGAGGTAATCAGGGGTCATCAGGGGTCATTTGTAGCCAAATTATAGCCGAGTTGAGGGCCAAAGTTTCGTACCAAAGATGATGAAATTTAGCAGATGGATACATTTTCTTACCAAAAAACTAACAGGCTAAGCGAGATTTACCTTGGAGGTGATTCAAGGTCACCAAAGGTTAATTCTGGTCCTTTCTACTCAACTTCCTAAATTTTTGGCTATAATTTCGTATTTACGTAAATCAAATTTGGCATAGGAGTGAATCTTCTCTCAGCAAAGGTCATAATCAATGTTATATTGACCCCAGAAGTCATTTAAGGTCACTTGAGATAATCTTTTCTCATTTCAGACCAATCTTCTGAATTGTTAGCCACAATTCCGCACTAAATCTAAAGTGATGACTTCATTTGTTATTATTCCATCTGTTACCGCTTCTTTTTTTACATGTTCACAGTGACATGATCATTTTTCATTCACTCTTTTGCTTAATAAGAAATATATCAACGAACATATTTGACATGTTTGGTGACGCCGGTGCGACTGACCACATGATTAAAGGTGCAGACAATGGAATCAAAAAATTAAAAATCCGGCTGAAGATGTATTTATTCACGAGACATTAATGCCATTATGTATATATATATATATATATATATATATATATATATATATATATATATATATATATATATATATATATATATATATATATATATATATATGTGTGTGTGTTTGGGTGTGCGTATATGATTATGATTTTTTAGAGGGTCAATTTATCTCTGCGTGAAGAGTGCTTGATATCGAAGATAGAGGATAAATAAATATGTGTGCATAGAAAATTCAGTTCTTCGTGGTGACTCTGGGCCTCATGACAGTGGGACAATCGTCAGACTTTCTTCTATTCCTGAAAAAAGTGCCCCTTTTCCCAACAAAAAACCCATAATTATTTATTTTGAATCTAATTTACGTTCTGTCACGTTTTCTTCCGTTGCAGCCAGTGTCTATATGTGAATACATACGCACACACACATACACACACACACACACACACACACACACACACACACACACATATATGGACAGTGTTTCCATAGCACGATGAGTATATTTATTGAAAAAATGAATGTGCTTAATTAAGTTAAAATCAAATTTTTGATTTGAATTTTTAATCTTACGGAAACTACAGAATATATATATATATATATATATATATATATATATATATATATATATATATATATATAATCAGATCCTAACAAAACCTACTACAAAAATTTCAGGACAAATATGAGCTTTTCTATCAGCAACGAAATCGTCAGTCATAAGTAATGTTATTAGCCTTTAAACTTATTCAAATTCAAGTTTGTTTCCAATTTTGAAAAGAAATTGTGACCTTTACATTATTGATTTTTTTATTTCAGATTAAAACAATAGGGAAAAAACATTTTTCCTATCAGTCTGAATATCTCAAGGAAAGTCTTTGCTCTTATTGTTCAGATTTTCCCCCAATTTTGCAAAATAGGTCAGTATCCATTCCAAAGGTGCATCTTTGGACATATATATATATATATATATATATATATATATATGGATTTTTTGATGTTAATTAAGTTGAATGAAACAGTTTCGAAAATGAAAACCCAGTAACACCATATTGCAACTTGGTCTTGCTTGATGTTAACTTACTATCGTTTTTTCATACCATTCTTTGCCAGAAGCTTTGAAGAAGTCCGTATTTAGAACACAAATGTATCAAATAAAGAATTTGAGATGTACTGATCAGCGTTAAGTCTTTTTTTCAAATTGACGAATTCCCTCACATCATCTTGCCAGATCTATGTAATTTTTCTGACACACTCAAAGAGACACATATACGTGCGCGTATGTGTATGTTTGCACAGCATAAATGTAAATATATATATATATATATAAATATGTATATACATACATGTATATATATATATATATATATATATATACATATATGTATATATATATATATGTATATATATATGTATATATATATATATATGTATGTATATATATATACATACATCTATGTGTGTGTTGCTACGTAATATGAATGTATGTGTGTATGTATATACATATATATATATATATATATATATATATATATATATATATATATATATATAATTTTAGCGTTGATATGAAATCATCCAACAGAATATGGATGAAATCGACAACTGGAAGGTGAAGTGAAAAACTCAAGAGCTCAAGAATTCACTTCAAGTCTTACTTTAAGAAAAGTAAAAGAAGACTTCTTTCACTTTTACCCACCATCAACCAAGAAAACTAAATGAAAACAACACACCTACTTCCATCCTACCCTAAATGCATAAAAAACTATCCATTACTCACAGACACCACCTCTCCATCTTGAAATAGAAATAACAAAAACCACCTTTCCCTGATGAATGACCATTTTAACCCATCACTACCTCTCTCATCTAAGACGAGTTAAACACCCATTGAGACCGGATACATATATCGCCTGATCCCACCTCTCATAGACCCATCTCATTTCAAACCAAATGTCACCCTCAATTACACAGATACAAACACCTACCCTCCCACTCCTACCAAATACAGAGACTAATTTCACTTTCTCTTCTCCAGCATCGAAATTTAAACAGCACGTTTTCTTTTTTTTGAAACCTTTGTAAATATTTTCCTCTGAAAAAGATGGCTGGCCCCTGTCGAAATGCATCAGACTGTGTCCACAGAATAATAATTTTTTTTAGATGCAACACCTATCTCTTGAGTTTTTTAATCCACCTTCCAATTGTAATTTTCATCTACACACACACAAACACACGCACACACACATACACACATATAATACTCAAACACATGAATGTATGTATAAATATGTGATCGTAGACATCAATGTACGAATATGTGTAAAGATAAATGTTGTGCATTGTGGAGATAAATGTACATATATTTCTATAAATAGAAATGAATACGTGCACTATGCATTTATATGTATTTACATATGTATGCATACAGATAAACACACACATACATATATATATATATAAGAATGCATTATTTGTGCCTTACGATCCCATTAATCCTGAAAAATAAAGGTATGCATCCACCCGATAATCATATACGGAGCTGAAAGATGGAACCTAACCAAAAGACAGACCTGCAAACTGAGAAGCATGTAATGCACGCATTAGAGAATCATGCTCAACCTTAGATGGAGAGACCACAAGACGGCGCAATATATCAGGGAGAAAACAGAAGTCCGAGACATCATAGAATCTATTAGAAAACTTAAATGACAATGGACAGATCATGTTGCAAGAATGGCAGACAACTGATAGACATCACAACTCACAACATGGATCCCCAGGGATCACATGCGAAATCGAGGCTGATAGAATATTAGATGGAGAGACGAACGAGACGAATTCAGAAAAAAACACCCATGGTAGAGAAATATGGCAGATCCAGGGGAAGGTCCACGTCCAGCGACGGACGGTAAAAGACTACTGATGATGATGATGATGATGATGATAATGATGATGATGATGATAATACATGAATAATGTTGTGTCATTAATTGCCCGGGTAGTCTTCTCCCTCAGCGTGTGGTCCTCAAATTGTTGCTCAAAGCATATTCAACCAATCAGCATAATCTACTCAGGTGGCCTGCGTTGACAGTTCGATCGACTTGGAGGAAACACCACGTGAATTTCGCGCCCTTTTTTCACCGAGAAGGCGGGAAAACGGTAAATATCGAGTAGGAAGTCGGTGTCAGAGTCGGCTCCAGTGATGGGGTGAACTTCATGAAAAGATGGCGCAAAAATGAGCGTTAATGTCGATAGGAAGGACGGGCGGACAGACGGAAGGACGGGAGGACGGGAGGACGGACGGATGGACAGACGGACGGGCGGCTGGACGGACGGAGGGACAGCTTGTTGGCAGCCATTACTCTCACTTACCCTGCCCTTCATATTGATCTGATTTTTCGGTGCCGAGTCTTCATTCCTAGCTGAGGCTATTTACTTCTTCCCTGTGACTGGCACGGTCAACCTCCGACCAGGTATCACACGGCAACTTCATTCCTCCCCCTACACAGTTTTCCTCTTCATTGCATATAGTTTCGTTGTTGACAACCGTTTGGCCTAATGTTTATCTCCCAACCACCGCTAGCCCCTCCTCCCTCAAGCATCTGTTGGTGCGGTTCATGATTTTCGTTGTCCGTCTTGTTTCTCTCATGTCAAAGGGAGAGTATAGGAATGGGAGAAAGACGAACATGTAGAAAAAAGAAGGAGAGTGAGAAAGAGAAAAGGACAGCCAAGAAGTAGAAGAAAACAAAAGAAAGAGACGTCAAAGAAAGGAGGAAAGACTGGAAGAAATAGAAGAATTTGTTTATTTGCATCCCAAAAACTATAAATGTAACACGAAGTCGGTTTAAGGTTGGGTCCTACACGTTCGAAAACGTGCAGGCACAGGATGCAATGAACCCGATTCATTACGCATGGTTCCACAAAGACTTCGGGACAAGCTGGACTATGTCCACAGGATGAATCCTGTTTTTCAAGAGTCCTGAAGTCTCGGCGCATGATTACGCGGAGTCATTAGGACAGACTCAACTTGGTTCACAGGACAGATCCTGTTGATGCTCTCAGGACGAGCCTGACCATGCTCGTCAGTGATTCCGGTATGGGGACAATCCCGGACATTGATCAACTTCTCAGCCAGAGGGCGTCAAAAAACAGATACTACACTTTGATCTTAGCCAAGAGGCTGATGTATTTATTCGCATCCCCACTGCTGCGAATTTGACACAAGGTCTTTTTGAAATGAGGTCTCATTGTGGGCAGTGCAAAAATAGCACCAGTCTCTGCAACATGAGTCGCAAAGGCGTCGAGGGTTTCCCGACCCATCCCTTTTGTGCAATGGGATGGTGCTGCCCTGGGGTGAACTGCTTCCATCAGACTGGGCCAGATAATGTTAGACCTGGGACGAATCCCAGGCCCCTAATGCTTAGCAATGCTTCAATAACCCTCATTGACATTGCACCAGCACCTGGGCTGACCGACTTCTCAGCCTGAAAGCCGACAAAGCAGCAATCGTCTTCTCTGCACAAGGCATCAAAGAACAGATACTACGCTTTGATCTTAGCCAAGAGGCCGAGAAAAAAAGAAAAGGAATAGTCACATTTCGAGTTATTAGTATATGTATATATATTTAGCCAAACAGCCTGATGGAAAAACGATGTAGCACATACACAGATATCCTGTTGGATAATGTTCTCATTTTTTAATAACACAATTGGCCACGTTAGTAACGACAAATCCAGACATGGAGAGTAAATTTATGATACAAGAAGAGTGGGCATGAAGCAGTCATTTGGCCTTCCGACTTTCTGTCGGGCTGTTTAGCTCAATGGTTAAGGGTGATGTTATGTTGAAACGACTACACACACTCATATACATGAACATCAGGCGTGTATGTTTATGAATTAACAAATAAATAGCATAGATCTTTATTCAAAATAGTGCTCGATACCATCGGTAGATCGACTATAAAATGAGTAAAAGAATATATATATATATATATATATAGATAGATATATAGATAGATATTAGCTGGTATTATGTTTTGGTTATATACTCTACAATGAAACTTGAGAGAGAAACTTGCAGTTGATGCAGAGAGAACTGTATGCTGTTTACAAGTTTGTGATTCAAGGAATGAAATGAGGATATTTCTGTGTTGTGGGTTGTTTAGTAGGAGAGCAAGGGAAGTTGTTTGTGTCTGTGTTGGTTAGAGGCAGATTTGATCGGGAATAAGGAAGGTCTGGGGGAGGAGGTGGTCAGGAGCTGTTTGCCAGAAAAGAAGAAATAAAGCGAAGAATCGTACAAAGTTGGCAAGCTTTCGGTAAAGCAAGCTCAACTTTGAAAAACAATAAAATCTCAAAAGTCCTAAAAAGAAGCGTCTACAACCAATGTATTCTCCTGATGATCACATACAGAGCTAAAACGTGGAGTCTAACCAAAAGATTAACCCTCAACCTAAAAACTATTCAACGTGCACATGAGAGTATCATGCTCAACCTCATGTGGAGAGATCATAAGACAGCACAGGATATCAGAGATAAGACCAGAGTCCGGGACATCACACGAACTGTTAGAGAACTCTTTACTGCGGGCGTCGTGGAGCCAGAATTTTCTGAATTTTGTCTAGTTTGTCTCCATCTTATATCCTGCCAGCCTCGGTTTCGCTTGTGATCTCTGGGAATCCATGTTGTGAGTTGTGATGTCTATCAGTTGTCTGCCATTCTGCAACATGACCGGCTCACTGTCATTTAAGTTTTCTTGTAGATTTTATGATGTCTCGGAATTCCGTTTCTCATAGAAGTATTGTGCAAATGGGTTGGACATGTTGCAAGAAAGTTAATCAACCGCTGGATATCACGACTCACAGTGCAGATCCTCTGAGATCAGGTTTGAGGCTGTGGATGATAGAAAGTAAAATGGTGTGACGAGCCAGATAAATTCAGAAAGTATAGGTCCCGTGACACCTGAGATAGAGAGGTCTGGCAAAGCTTGGGAAAGGTCTATGTCCAACGACAGACACTAACAGAATGATGATGATGCATGAGTATCCGGCTGGTCAGTGAGAGGTGAGGTTAGGATGAAAATGGTTAGTTTTCAGGAAAGTTTTTGTCTGTGTTTTTTTTTTCTGTATGGAGGGTCGATGTCTAACATTTAATGGATAGTTGTTGACATATATGAGACCAAGTGAAAGTGGAGTTTGTTTATTGAAATCTTTTTGGCTGATGGTGGGTGAGACTTTTTCTTTTCTTTCCTTACAGTGGTGGTTTAGACACAAGATGGAAAGGACGGGCAGTTTCTTAGTGATGATTTTACCCGCTTTTCGGAGTAGGTCGATGGTGATGTTGTCTGGTCCACGGGCCGTTCCTTTCTTCGTCTGTCTAATGGCTTGTTTCACCACCCAGAGGGAGGTTTTCCCAAATTACTTCAATCTTGGACACTTTTAGGTTACATTGCAGGTGTAGGCCTTAACTGGTACGTTGGTGTTAAGTGATGTTAGATCAAGACAGGCTTAGCATATGTTTATCATATCTATGTTATTTTTACTCTATGCATGAGGTCTCGAAAGTTTTCAAGGTGTGAGGGATTAATTGTGTCTTGTAATGGGGTTAGGGTATTTGCTAATACCCCAGCTATTTTATGGGGTGCGCTATCCATTCCTGAAATGATTAGGATGATAAGAGTTGTTGGCTTTGTTGGTTTTAGGTAAGCCGTAAAGTCTGGTTAGGTCCAGGTGATATTCTATGAGTTTGATCCATGTTTTGTTTTTCATTGTAATATTTTTTTCAGAGGGAATTGTTGAGCTTGGATGTGTTCCTGTCGCTAAGGGTCGGGAGTAATTTGTTGCTGTAAATGCGTGTCTGTGATCATGATGACAGCACCCCCCTCTTTGTCTGAGATGGTGAAACGTATTTTATTGTCCTTGGTTAGGTTTTTCAATGTCAGTTTATATCTGAATGGTAACATGTTGTTACAATTTGTTGTATTAATGGAGGCAGTGATGATTCCTTAGGTGAAGCCTTTGTTGAAGTCTTCGTCCGAATCTCTGTAGTTTTTAGTGATGGTAATGTTTGTTTTGGGTATGCCGGAAGTGAATTTCAGTCCGAGGCTGAGGGATTCCTTTTTGGTGAATGCAAGTACTCTTTTGGTTGAGTTATCAACGAGGTCTTGGCGCTTGTGTTTGGAGCTGTTAAGTAATCCTGGATATATTTAGGGAATATGTGGTTGGATATCCTTGGGATCTCATGGGTGTTTTTGAGGATGAATATTTCTTCTATGCCTCCAGTAAGGTCCAATTTCTGAATGAGTGGGCTTATAGCAGCAGTTTTCTGCAAGTGGGCTTCAAGTGTGTGTTTTCCATGTCGACAATATGTTTTGTAGTGTGGATGTGAGGAGATCTGACAGAATCTTGGCAAAATGACGATTGGAAAGTGGGAAAAAATTATGGAAAAAGCAGTTGCTAAATATCAAAAGTTTTTATTATGTTGCAGGCATATTCTGATGCATTACAATTGTTACCAGCCGCTTTTTTTCGGATAAATTTGCAGTGGTTACGAATAAAACTGTGTGCTGTTTACATGAGATTTTAGAAATGAGGTGAGGAGAATTCTGTGTTATGGGTTGTTATACACACACACACACACATATATATATACATATATATATATATATTTATATATATATATATATATATATATATATATATATATATATATATATATATATATACATACATACATATATATATATATTTTTATATATATATATATATATATATATGTAAGGTTTCAATAAGAATGAAAAATTCAAATCAAGAATTCCATTTTAACTTAATTAAACACATTTTTTTTCAATAAATGTACTTATCGTGTTATGGAAACACTCTCAATACATATATATATATATATATATGTATATATATATATATATATATATATATATATATATATACATATATATATATATATATATATATATATATATATATATATATATATATATATATATATATATATATATATATACATTCACTGGATGCAACGGAAGAAAACGCAACAGAATGTAAATTAAATTCAAAATGAATACCCATGAGTTTTTTGTATGCGCAGGTGTTTTCGTTCACGGATATGTATGTGCGTGTGTATGTATGATTGCATAAGTATATTGGCATGTATGTGTGTGTGTGCATGCGTGCGTGCGTGTGAGAATTAACTTCTAACTCCCTCTTACTTTCAAATAATTCAAACTCGGAATGAATGAAAATTAATGAAAATAAAATCATAGAAAATTGCGCCATTTTTTCTCTGTCTCATATTTTTTCCTCTGTCATTCAGAACTTGAAAAAAAAATTCTCCTTTATTATTTTGGTTGAGAGAGGCAATTCAAAACGTAAGTCTGGGTGATTGTCAGTGATACGAAATGAAGAAGAAAACGTGAAGGGAAAGACGTGAGAGATTGGAGGATGAGTGATTGTAGGGAGGGGAGATGAGAAAACTTGGAAAACGTGTGTAAGGAAGAGAGAGAAAGAAGAGACAGAGGGGGAATGTAGAGAAAGAGATGGAGAATTTTAGAGAGAGAGAGAGTGAGAGGAAAGAAGTAGAAAAGATTGAAAGTAGAAGAAGAATGTTTATTGGTGGGTAGAGGAGATAGAAATAAACTAGGGAGACATGTGTATGAAAGAGACTGAGAAAGAAACAGAGAGAGATAGTAAGAGAGAGAGAGAGAGAGAGAGAGAGAGAGAGACAGAGGGGGAGAGAGAATTAGTGAAAGAAAAGAGAGATAGGTAAATGCGAACGCTGCTTCTGGTCGAACGTGAATCAATGTCGGAATGGTTCATTAGTTAATTCAGTGAAACGACAATAGCAGGAAATCAAACAAATAATAGCGAAGCTAGAACCATCGACCAACGGGGGTGATGGGCCCCCAGCAACCCCCATCCATTTTTTAAGCACGAATAAGACGAAGAAGGGGAAGAGGAAGTCAGAGTAAGCACCAAGGAAAAAAGGCGAGAGACGACTAGTTACACATGTCAGACTCTGATTTTGAAGAATAGAATAATTTTGATATTAGTCACTCGATAGAAAACCGTCTAATTGACAATTGCTTCTTTTGACAGCATGCCATGCCAAAAGGGGTGATCAATGAATAAGTTATATCTCACGTCTTTTGTCGGGTGGTGGTTTCTAAAAAAAAAGGTCTGAATCTTCAAACATCAAGAATGAATGCTGCTGGAACCAGACGAAAATACCAATTTAGCATAAAATCACATGGTAACCTATTTCTCCAAAAACCTTATTTCACAGGTAATTAAAATTTTTTTTCCAGAAATAATGTGTGAATCTTCATACATAGAACCAGCCAACTTAAAAAAAAAAAAACTGATGAAACCTTTGTTGAGTTCACGTAAGACGCTAAAAAAACCCTCAGAGAGTCTATAACTCTACTAAAGTCATTATCACGAGAAAATAAATGAACATCAGTTACATACAAAAATACGATTCTGAGGTAAGGTAACTATAGGGAAATTCCTGGATCCACTTCAAAATTCAACCAATACTTTTTGAGCCGATGGTCTTTCACAAAATTCCATTGACATTCATTGAGATCTTTTGAAGATAATCATGAACAAAGATGAGGGATGATCCACCCGAAAATATATTCAATTCTCCCCTTGTTCATGGTACATCGTTCCACAAAATCCCATTAAAATTCATTTGGTTATTTGGAGGTTTTTTGTAGACAGACTTACGAATAGATTGATTTGAATGAATACAAATACCATGTCCCAATTTGTTGGCCGGGGTACATTATTAACAAATGTATACTGATGATAAAACAACAAATTAGTGTACAGAAAGAAGTGAAAAGCAGAATTTGAAACAAGTTTAGCAGGATATTGGGGTCTTGACCCTTTGATGACCATGGTTAACAATCAACGCAGAGATTGTCCGCTTTATTTCCGTCTTGGAGTCCAGAGTAATTGAAATTCATTGAGAACTTTCGAAGATATTGTGTAGACAGACATACAGACGGACAGAAGTAAATAACTGTACTTGATAATAAAAAAAAAACAAAAACAAAATGTCCATGGTTCGGGAGTTGGCAACAGACGTACGAGAAGAAAAAAAAATACCGGAAAGGCTGGGCAGGAAGGAAGTGTGAATTTTTGTCGTTTTTTTTTTTCAAATGAGGAAAGAAAAACGGAAACGACTCAGCACTATTCCCAGCTCTCCCGTCTGTCTCAGTAAAATCAAGTTTTGTGAAAATATTAGGCTGTCCAACATGAAATCGTCAATGTTTATAATTATTCATATTTGTAGAGTTTTTTTTAAAAAGAATATTAATGACAGATCTAAATTGATAATTCCTTCCTATTGATGAACAGGTAATATGTTAATCGTTAAGCAAAAAAAAAAAAGAAGTTCAATACTGATTCTGAAAAAAATTTCCAGTATACATAAACGACAAAGAGTTGTTCCCCTTGCAAGATTTTTTTCTCCCTAGAGTTTCATTTGCTATGTGTGTCTGTCGTCGTTATCGTCGTTGTGTCTTTTTTTGTGGAGATTGTAAGTCATGACCGATCCAATTGTTGGTTTTAATAAGCAAACACAATGTTTTGGTTGAGATATTGGGGAAATTTCTCAAATCTCAAATTTGGCTACGATGTTGACAAACCGTCATGAATCGACAAAAATGGTGAGTTATAGTTGTATTGTACTGGTGACTCCAATTGTTTGTTTTCTTTTCATACATGAATAATTATACGTCAGTATGTAAAAAATATCGAACTTTGGGATTGCTGAACTAATTAGAATGATAATCATATATAACGATTCCAATGTCCAAGGATGGGCAATTGGTCAAAGACGAATTGGTAAAATTTTTTGGCCCCAAATTACTAAAAATACATAACATTTTAAGAATTTTATGGTTTAAATAAACAATTGCGTATCCCTAAGTTCACGGTCTTGATGAACAACTGATTGGCCCCCTCCCCCATCTATTCCAACCCTTTTCTGTCGGGGACCTTAATACTTTTAAATTTTTCATTTCTAATTCGATTAATTTTTTGAATGTTTTGATAATTTTTTTTACTATATATGAATTTCTGAAGTGCTTAAAATAAAATTTTAATTATTCTAGCCCGCCTGAAGAGTATTATATAACATATAATAGTTCTCTTTTTTTCAAAATAGAAGATAGTTCACCTCTGCTAAGGAAGTTCGGGAGGAATATGTATTCAGTCGCGTTTTTCCGTATTCCCATCTGTCTGTTTGTCAATACAATATCTCCAAAAGTTCTCAATGAATTTCAATGAGAAGTTGATGGATTGGCAATGGAGTCAGAAAGAATTGGCTAAATTTAGGGGTGGATCCAAGTATATTGTTTCGATTTAGAGATATCTTTCCATTTTTTTAATATAATCAAGCGTATATTCATGTGTGTCAAAACAATATCAAAAAGTTATCGATGAATTTCAATGAAATTGCGTGGAAGATTGGGCAGTAAGTTAGGGAAGATGCAAGTAAGTTTTAGGGTGGATCCATGCTCAATTACTCCCCCTGATGCAGGTGCTCTCTAAATGCTTTCTATCTTATATATTGGATTTGTTGGCGGAGGTAAATAACCACACATTAAAAAAAAAAACGTAAATGTCGATGGTAAGCTGGAGAAAGGTATTGGTAGTTGTGAGCAGACGTGTTAGAGAAAAAAAATAACGTATAGTCTGGGTTGGATGGAAGAGGGGAAAATAGAAATGACTCAAAACTATTCCCAGCTTTCTCGTCTGTCTCAGCGAAATCAAGTTTTGCGATCGATTTTTTATCTAACAAACTACGAGGAAGAAATATTGTAGTCATTTGTTGTTGGCGAGACAAAGATATGGGGGGGACTATTAATAGCTATGTTTATTGCCGTGACAACACTGTGAAAAAAAAATATTCGGCTGTTTAACACAGAATTGCCAAATTTGTTTTATAATTGGAGTTCACTGTTTTTAAGGAATATTAATAATGCTATCTTCCTATCGTTCTTATTGACACAACATTCTGGCTGATTCTTTCTACGGCCTTATTCAGTTGTAAATTGTAATAACTGCTAGAAAAGAGCACTTTCATTGAAAAAGAAAAAAATATCAAGTAGCAGCAATTAATTTCGGCAGAAAAAGGATGATCATTTTTGTCCTGATCATTTACTTTTTAATACATCATGTACGCTACATGTAATAGCCGTTAGAAGGTCGAAGAATGATTCAGCCGAACAAAAGCTGTTACATTTATTTCTCTTCTCTAAGTTAGAGACAAGTAATCACACTTGGTAATTTCCGTGGAAAAAAATCAGATATATTTGAATTTCTATTTAACGATTTCTTTGAGAAAAAAACAAACAAAAACAAAACAATTGTGAATTGAATCCAGTGGAAGAGTCCATCTTTATAATGGTTGCTAAGAGGTATTTTCATCAGCAAAATTCTTACCTTTAAGTGGGACAGTCTATTGTTACGGACAGAGAACTAAGAAAATCACACTGTTCATTATTTAAGTAAATTAGTTGATCCACGTTAAAAAATCCACGGATGTATTGGTTTCCAACGCTATCTGAAAGTAGAACATTCTTATAGAAGCATTTCGTAACCTGAAATGGCGGAAAGCGAAGGAGCAATTACCATTATTTTCTGTGGAAAAAAATTAGCGTTACGGACAGACAACCACAAAATCACTATTCATCGTATAAGTAATATTGTTAATTCGTTATTAATAATAAATAAGTAAATTGTTGATTTTCCAATGAAAAATTAAAATCCATTCCATTTAATCCGCAAATATGGCAGTATTTCAACTTTGCGTCTTATTCTTGTACTAACATAGTATCCCTAATAAATGACGAGATCGTTTACCTACGGATAAATCATACAAATATAGATTTTTGTGTAAATGCATTCGTGGCGGAAAAAATTTCTCTCGATTCTCTTTAAATCTCAATATTTCCATTTTTTTGATGAATTTGAGCCAATAATGCAACAAAATTCGATGTGGAACGAAATCAAGCCATCATCATTAGAATTAGCTGTCATCTTAATGATATTACCAGTTACCAGCTCAAATCAGTGAAAACACACACACACGCACTCACAGACACACACACACACTCACAGAGTAGAACTCATTCGATAAGTAGCCGCCAGCTTTTTGTCTGCTTGTTCGAAGTTCACCCTCCCCCTCTTTCTGTTTACTATAGCATGACGGAAAACCAAAAAAACAAAGTGAGAGATAACGGTTTCTATATCATAAGATGTGGCTCTACTTGCGCCACATTAGATGAGATGGATATAATCACTGCACTCGTGGCCATTCCATTCAGTGAACGACTGCTTAGATCTTGGTTTCAAATATCCCAAAGTGAAAACCGTCATGTGAACATCGTCCTTTGGCAACATGAATGATCAATTAAAAAATTGGAAAAGGGTGGTATCAATGGATAGTTTTTTTCTCTCTTCTTTTGTTGAGCAGTGATCACTAAAAAAATATCCAGTTCTTGAAAACAGCAACAACAAAAATAAAACGATAGTGAATGCTGCAGACATGAAAGGGACCAATTTAGCATAAATTTTTATTGGAAATTGAATCCAAACCAAAAATGTGAGTTTTTTTCTAGACATAATAAGCAGTAAATGTTGAAACTTTCCGCCGTTCAGCTCAGCAGGACATTCTGCACGCGCGATGCGTTCATAGCCAGCCAATCAGCCAGCCAATCAGCTAGCCAGATCAATTTTGAAACAGGAAAAACAAACTATCTTGACAATTTTGGTGTCAAATTTGGTTGTCAGTTTCAAAAACTCTTCCTTTAAACAGAAGCAAGGCAAAGCTGAGCCGCTCCAAATACTTTTGAAATGGCATTCAATATCTCTCTTCTAAAAAAAATCTGCATAAGGTGTATGATTTAGGAAGTATTGAGAGGGATAGGCTCTGTCAGATTCTCTGGCTCAAGACACAGCTGCTATGGGTGCTCCAATCGACCCGGTGTAAGGGACAAAAATCCTTTACTGGTAGTTTGGACCAAAGACCAAGGACGAAAACATTTGTCGTCGACTGTGACATATGTTCCTTATAAATTCACAAGTTCGCTAGAAACAGGTTTATATAAATAAGATGTTCGGTTAAAATATTTTTTTTGAAGTTTCCATTTATTTGCTGTCAATGTCTGATGTCCTGGGAATATCTCCGCCATTGTAGGCTCAAATTACAGTGGAAAAAACTCCTTCGAGACCTGCAGATATGGAAGATTGAAAATCTTATTTATATTTAGCGATGTCTGGGTGTGCCGATAGTTTGGTAAATACATACACACTCACACACACACACATACACACACACATATATAAAGAAAGAGAAAGGGGGAGATAGATAAAGAGAGAAACACAGAGACAGAGACACTGAAAGAGAAATAGAGACAGAGAGAGACTGAGAGAGATACATTTATATATGGAGAGGGAGATTACAGGTCGGTACGTAGGTAGACATATGTATATACAGAAACAGAGATAGATAGAGTGAGAGAGACAGAGAGAGGGGAGAGAGAGAGATGAACAAAGATAGATCAGTGAATATGAACAGAGACAGACAGATAAATAGATAGATATTGATCAGACTGCGATAGATACGAATACAGACAAAATAGAGAGAGTAGGATAATAATATGAAACAATCTAGATATAGGAGGCGACCAAATGAGCAATCTCCTCCCAAAATCATTTTGGCCAGATTTTAACCGATTCTATCAAACGGGAAGAACGTTGCAAAAAAAAAAAAAAGAAAAAATTTAAAAAATGACAACAAAAATAAAACGAAAATAATTGAATGAGAGAGAGAAAGCAAAAAACAATGAGAAATCAAAGAAAAACAAGAAGAAAGAAAAAGGAAAAGGTCTGGTTAGTCTCCAAATAGAAATATATAATCCCCTGAGGTCCATGTTGAGTCGTGATGTCCAGCTTTTGTCTTGCAACATGGCTTGCTAATGAATTCTATATCTCTGGCTCTGTTTTTTCCTCTCTAATAAACTGTGATGTTTTGTGATCTCTTCACGCGATCAAGTTGGAATAACAGAAAAAGAAAAGTTTGGTTTTTAAACCGTTTAGAATTTAGCCTCTCCTTCGCAGTTAAAAGTATTTTCTTTTTTCTGCGTGGAACTCATTTTAAGGCAAAATTCAAAATAGAATTGAACAGGATTAAGCGAAGTGTTTTTAATGCACAAAACAGCGCGTCCAGGAAAGCAACTTAACATATGAAACGTTCTGATTTGACAGAAAGACAAAATAAAATTACAAAGAGAAAAAGTAAAAGGCAAAATATCGCTACAATGAGGAAAGGAAACAACAGGTCTGGTTAGTCACTCAATAGAAAACATCCTGTGACCAATATATTTAGGCAGAGTGCTATGTTGGGATTTAACAAAAAATTGAAAAATGATTGAATTACTTCTCCCGCCCTTTGTTGTGTCGTGATCAAATTTGGAAAAATCAAGCGTGAATGTTACCAGATATAAAAAGTATCCTATTTAGTATATGACCACATTGCAAAATGAACATCCATGTAAAACCTATTTTTGAATGGACTTGAGAAGACAAAACAAAGAAAACATTTTTGCAGACGTAAAGAGTAAACATTTAATTTTTTAAGTCCTCTAGCTCCATTGATGCAGCCTGTACATAGAATACATCCATTCAGCTTGGGTGACAGTTTTTGTTAACAGTTTCTGATTATAAGGAGAAAAAAGGCGAAACTATTACCACAGGGAGAAAATGATGAAAAGAGAAGCCTCCAAAATGTACCTTAGTTTAGAATATGTTCCGAAAATGAAAGGCGAGAGAGGTAAAATTGTATAAATCCGGATTACGTTGTAAAAAAAAAAAAGGAATCAACTTTTTGCACTTTGCGTGAATAGTCATCTTTAATAGAAGATTGTGGTCAGATGGATAGAATTTGATGGAAGGAGGCTTTCATGTACATGTGTGTGCCTCTGTACAGGAACCTTCAGGAGAACAGGATGTGATAGAAGCTGGATTTGTTATGGGAAATGCCACACCGTAAACGTGTGGGTAGAAGCACTTAGAAAAATTCTCCCTGTTGTTGCAAGGACATGGGCGCTTATTTCGACGAATCCTGATTCCCGTGGACTTGATTACACAGAGGGTACCACGCTATCGGCTATGGCGCCTCGTCAAAGTCCGTCCTGTAAAAAAGGATTGAAATCCAATGAAACAAACAAACCTCTGTATATTTGTGCGTGCGTGTTTGCACAGTATATGTATGTGCGAGAGAGAGAGAGAGAGAGAGAGAGAGAGAGAGAGAGAGAGAGAGAGAGAGAGAGAGAGAGAGAGAGAGACACCTTTAGAATAAAAACGTACTTTTTTTGTTGGAGATGTCCATTAGAGGTCACCATTAAGTCTTATTCTGAATACTCGTAACTGGGTGAACGTGGCTGAGGGGTATCGACCCTGACGCCTATGTCTGGGTGGTCTAAGAAATCAGAAATTGTCCAGTTCCTTCGGTGCCCCCTCCCTGCAATGAATCTGTGTATATCCCTTGAAGTACAATGCACAGGTGTAGGCCTTTGTGAGTCCGTCCTACCGAAATAAGACCTTTTGAGGACGATAGAGGACGAGGGAGGTCTTCAACTCTTGTTTCAAATCTGAAGATTCTTCACAAAAAATCGGTTCTATTCAAGTAATTTTAATTAAACTGCATTATTAGAAAACATTAACTAAGGCTGTCACTCAGCTTCGTCTGGCACAAGGTTATATTTATCTAAGGGAATCAGCCTCACTATTTTCTTGGGGAGCTTACGAGACTAGCTCACTCTCCTAACCCTACAGCAGATATCGTACACGTCTTATTTAGTTGATTTCGGTCACGCTTAAGCAAACAGATAGACAAGAATCTGGTAAATCAAAGCACGTGTCCGTGTTATCACGCACGCAAAAGCAAATAATCGTTATTCTGTTAGATAGATTTTGTATCACTACTAATGCTGCTGCTGGGATGTATGTATGTATGTATGACAGAAAACAATTATCAGCATCTCTGATGTCTCAAGAATTACACGAATATTTTTTTTCATATTAGGAAAGAAATTCGTTTTTCTTACCCAAACCTGATGCCTTGAAGTAATAGAATTATTGAAGATAAAAAAATATTAAGAGTTGTTGGAAATCAACAGAAAAATCGATTTCATTCGAAATATAAGTTTTTGTACACACTAAATAGAATTATGTATACTAATATATATATATATATGTATATATATATATATATATATATATATTTGTATGTTTTATCCATATGTAAGTAATCCCGTCATCTTGAAGGGTACTATGCAAGTGATATTGTTTTTCAATAAGTTAATGGTTGTACCTTGTACAGAACTACGTTGTGTTTACGTTCGCTGAAAACAAGGACAATGTATCTATAGGATGAGCGAGAATTAACCCCCTTTTAGAAATGAATGGCCTGCAAGAGGCTCCGGCCTTACGCCCTGTGACTTATTCCCATGTGGTTGGACAAAAGAGGTGTAATGCATCAAAACACAAACTCTGGATCAACTATAAGAGAATATTAAACATGCAAGGCCATACCAAAACGCTTAAATACATTTTGTGCCCATGTTACTTTTTCACATAGCAGGTAAATCCTAACATTGTAGAATTCAAAGTAAAGCTAATTTGATTACAACCGTCCCAATGATTATGATGTTATTACCGATTTCCAATAAGGAGTTTCTTTTCACCCATCCTCTTGGAACCGAGAGCAAACATTTAATTTTCAATTCGCCCCGATCTGGTTATCTCAATTTCATTAAAATGATTTCCTTGGAAGATGGAAAAATCATTTTCGTCTGGGAGAGAAAATGCAGCTTTCGTTCAATGTTTAACCCAGATGCGTAGCTGAGGTAGGGTCAGTATGATGGAAACACACCTTGGTCTCCGATGAAGTGGCGCCTCCAAAAGCTTAATATGATTTAGCTGAACTATTGCATTTTGGTTCATATTATGCAATAAGGAGGATATATTTGTACATACATGAATAGCATAAATAATGATTCGGCTTTTGGAATAGTTTTCGCCAATTAGGTGATAGTTCGTGATTACTTATTGCATAACTTTTCCTCAAATCTCATATTCCCGGGACATCAGACATTGACAGCAAATAAATGGAAACTTCTAAAAAAATAATTTTATCTCACTAAATGTTGGAAGATCTTTTTAGGGAGATAAGCCATCCAGTCTCAAATCACTTGCTCACAACTAAATTTGTATCGGATTTAACCTACGTGATACGGAATTGACCGGTATCTTTTTTTTTTTTTTTTTTTTATCTCACCCCTGGGAATTAACAGAAGACAGTTCATGAGAACATTTGAAGGGCTTGGAACACAGATGGACATGTCATGAGTTCAAGTCAAGTATATTTAATTGTGTTCTTTGTGAAACGCCGATAAATCATGATATAAAAGGCGTTACCACTTTCTGTTAGTTGTTTCTGTCACACTAAAGCAAATAGAAAGAACACCGTAAAACAAAGCTCTACTTGTCTCCGTGTTCACATTGACGTCACTACTATTATTACCGTTACTGCTGATGCTGTTAATGTCTCCGGAGTGGTACATCAAACATTTCTACCGAAGGAAATCATCTCCTCATTTTCATGAATAATACTAATGTTGATTTTTTTTTCATAATAACCCATTTATGTCTAAAGTCAGATTTGGAACCAATTTTTGTATAATAAAAAACGTGGATAAAGTAAAGTTTATTAACACGGTAACACAAATTCATTTGTAAAACAGAACTGAGAGCATGTTTTTTATCAACTCAAGAGTGTTCATTTGTAATTTCCTTCTCGAGTGCATTTTCTATTTCAGTTTTTTACGGTCGGCTAAATATAGTCCTATAGGCATGTAAGGTTAAAAAAGTAATTCTTTCTTTAATCCAATGCATTTGTCTTATTGTTTTGAAATCATAGAATATGAGGAATTGAAGGAAATCAACGAAATAAAATGACTATTCAAGATGAGTATGAACATCCGAAGAATGAGATTATTTTGTTATTGGGCAAAAGTATTTCCATTCGTTATACACCAATGCAAAGATCACAAGAGAAAACAAAAGCAAGAGTCGTAGATATCATTGAATCCATTAGGAAACTCAAATGACAATGGACAGACCGTGTTCAAAGGATGTTAGGCAACCTCAGGACATCTTGAATTGCAACGTGGGTCTTTGGGGATAATATTTGAAGATGTGGCTGGCTAAATAAAGGTGAATTTGACAAATTCAGAAAATATTGGCGCCACAACGCCTGCAACCAAGAAGTCCAGTTAATCTTCGGGAACGATTGATGTCCAATGATGGACGTTGAAAGCATGATGATGATGATGATGATGATGATGATGATGATGAAGATGAAGATGCCTTTTCGAGTTTATGTAATTCTCTACCCGGGTTATCCTCCGATGATTCCGGCTTGTCTGACTGTTTTCTCATCGATTTTGCGTTTCAAAACACCATAAACGACAACTGATGGTCATCTTACTTCTGGGCTTTATTCCAAGGAACAATTCATCACCCTTAAAACGCTTAATCTAGTTTTGAGCAGTACGGTAGTTTAATTTCTTTCCACTCCCCAAGTTCTGTGGGCATCGAGTGCTACGGCCTCGAAACTGTGATGATATCTGAAACAAAAGATACAAATGATTAGCATTGATAACGATATATATATATATATATATATATATATATATATATATATATATATATATATATATATATATATATATATGATAATTATGATAATGATTATTCAAACATATGAAAGGCTTAAATGTAAATTAGTTTGTCACTTTGCTCACCCACGCTCCTGAATGCCAAGAGAAAAAAAAGAAGTAACCATTCACTGACCAAGCAAAATGCACTCTCTCTCTCTCCCTCTCTCAACTGTGTCCATTTCTATCACAATCAGAGAAAGTCGGAAGGTGTTTGACATTTCCTTTAAACAAAAAACAAACCATCTTCTTTCATAATAAATTTCGTTTCATTTTTTCTTAAGAAAACGACGTGCAATCTTATTATATTATTATCTCTTGACATATTTTGTTTGATTCCATGTAAACAATCATTATTAGAAACGATTTTGGAAGAAAAATCTCAACTGATATCATGTGATACAAAATTTTATACATGTATTGCTTGGGTTAGAAATATGTAATATGGTTATTTTCCGACATAAACTATCATTGAGCTTTTTTGAATTTGAATTACCTGCTTCATCGTCTTGTGACTCTTCACTGCCAATCCATGCATAAGGTTGTTGGTTCTACTCTAGTTATCTTTATGATAAATGCCAAAGTTTGTTTGTCTGTTTGTCAGTCTTGAAACAATGTTGCCATTTCTCAGCAAATCACTACCAATTTTGGCACTAAGATTGAGATGTATCCCAGAATAATTCACAAACTAAGAAAAACCGCCTGGGTGGGATATCTGATGTAATTTTGTTCTTAATGCGTTCTGTAGTTTGATAGTTTTTACATTCATGTCTGGATTTCTTTAAGCAAATGGACGACCTCTTCTGGGAAAGAGGTAAAAGAGCATGTCTCAAAGGATCCTATATTTGGAGACGAGCGGAAAAAACTGTCTTTATACCCAAATAAGATTTGCATTTAATAGAAATGTTTCAGCAGGCTCGTTTGCGAAGGTTTTGCTTCAACCGAGCACTAGACCCCTTCCTGTAGACACTGGGAGTAGAGGGGTCACAATACTGGAAAATTGGGGGACAATCACCCACACATTTTAAGAAATGCTATCAACAGTTCATCCAAGCCTCTCGCAGAATTATCGAAATCATTTGTGGCTTCTGAACGTGCCACTTGTGTCCGAAGAATGACAGCATGCAGGATATTAATGCCACCATAATTCAAAATCTACCTGACCAATCCAGAGGTTACACATCAGCTGACACTTTAGTTGACCTTAACGATGATGCCAACTACCAAAGAGAATTTCTCAATTCTCTTCAGCGCAACGGTGGTCCACCTCACAACCTGCAATTGAAAGTTCGAGAACCTATTATGTTGCTATGAAATTTGGATGTGCCAAAACTCTCCAACGGCAAAAGACTGACTGTCGAAACTGTTATGTTCCATGTGATCGAACCACATCACGACTGGTTATGCCTGGAGTGTTTTTTCACGGATTTACATTATCCCAACAGATTTCAGTCAAGCCGTTTCAGTTTCCAGTGAGAACTATGATTTGTTATGACCATGAAAAAGTCTCAGGGATAGTCCTTCAAAGTTTACGAAGTCGAATTGACAAGCTCATGTTCTTTTCATGGTCTGCTCTATACCACATGCTCGTGTATTGGGACAAGCAAACATTTCTTTAATAGAGCACCATATCGCACAAAAAGAAATGTTGTCTATCCTATTGCTGACTAAGATAAATTAATGTTCTTATTGTTTCTGATTTATGTTATGTATTTATCAATTTAGAATTACTAGAAAATTGAAAGTGAAGACGGTATTTTAAATCACAAAATTAGAATTAACAATGAACAGTGTCAGAAAAGCTTCACACGTCATAGCAGCTCGAACACAATTTACAGATTTGTGTGCATCAAAATGAAAAAAAATATATGTACATATATTTACATACAAAAATGAAGTACATAAAAACTTGCTCCTAGTCAAGTCATTTACGTTTAACAAAACACAGCAGCTGTTTCTACATATTTGGAAACCGGACAAGGTTGTGTATCGCTGTTAGCTGATAACAAGCCTGATTGCTGCTGGGCAAAACTCAACTTCTACTTCTATTCCAACTTTTAAGGTTATTACGGAAGCTTTTGTATTTTATTTATGATCAATAGACTCGTTGGAGTATGAAACTTTTATAAACGAGTTCAGCTCAGTTGGTGAGAGAGTCACCTTCCAATCACTTGATCATGATTCAAAATAACGGTCAGGAAATGTTCATTTAATACATAGGTTTCTTCTAACATGATAGTATAGACAAAAAGTGAATAGTTTACTCCTCTTAATTAGGAGAGGATTGCTCTTGTTCTTATAGTTAAGAGGGAAACCAAAGTCAACTCCAACTTAGACAAGAGTTTGACAATCTATTAGAGTCATAGACAATGTTTTAAGCTGTGTACATGAAATAAACTTTGGAATAAATGTCTGTAAGGAACGAAATTACGCTCTACACGCCCTAATATTTTTCGCTTTTGTGGCCTAAGAATAACATATAGAAAGCGATATCAGATCTGAGACAATTTTGGTTGTTTGGCATTTCTTACGATATCAGAATTCGTATAATGTCAACGTTTATCGTAATCATCTGATTAATTCAGGTGAATTGGGTATTTTTCCGTAAAAATTGTTCATGTCATTTCAATCCAAAATGCTCACAATGTTTCAGTCCGACGGTAATAAGCCTTTACCTCTCTTGATAGCTTCAGACACTTTTTATCCCTCTTCCAAAATACAACCTTCTTTAATCTCCTATCAGAATGCATTACTACATGTTCTATGGTCGAAGCCAGTGATCCCGAAGTGGACGCTACCGCCCCGTTAAGAAAAATTAAGATGGCGCTGAAAGACTAATCGATACCCCCTGCGCATAAAATAGTGTCTGAAAAGCTGATATTACAGTTCAGTTGTTTGAACTCGTAACATTTTCATTTTTCTCAATTAAGTTATCTAAATGATTAAAATTTAAAATTTCAATGCATCGTTTTTCTCATCAGGGATTTTAAAAATATATCACACAAAACTACCTACATTGTATTTCAGTTAAAATATGGCAATGACTTAAGTTGAAAGAACAGTTATCGTTTGCTATATTGCATGATATCTATTGACGTTGTTTTCATAGATACAAAAGTTTTCGCCATCTTTGACTGACTTGAGAATAAATCTATGGATTATGTATCATTTTTTTCATACAAACTCATCGTCTTATGATAAAAAAAAATGTCCAGTATTTGATAAACCGAGGTATGTCCTTTATTTTTCCGTATATTCCTTCATGTCATTCCGATTCGAAATGCTAAATCTATGAGACCGACACTGATACGCTTCTAATGTCTTCAGTCATTTTTCATCTTCTTCCTTATGATAAGACACCATCTATTTGAAAAGAATTCTCATATGATAACCATATCTTCATATAAACATCTATATATACAAATGCATGAATGAATTGATATATATATATATATATATATATATATATATATATATATATATATATATATATATAGGTATTGTTTGCTACTCAATAGAAACCAACGTTTTTTGGCAGCATCCAGAATTGGAGGTGATCAATTTCTTTTAAAAATGGAAAAAAAGGAGTGATCAATGAATAAGTTAATTCTCTCACCTTTTGCCGAGTCATGATTAAAAGAAAGAAAAAAAAAACAGGCAAGAATGCTACCGAACACAGAATGGAATATCAGTTTAAATAATTCAATAAACTTGGATCGTAAATTGAATAATACCTCTAAAAACCATCATAGGTGTGGATTTAAAAGAACAAAACAAAAACAAACATCTCATCTAGATACAATATGGAGAACATGCACATTCCCTCAGCAGCCTGTGCACTCGATAGATACATACCTAACCAATCAGCGAGACTGGTTTGAAAACTGGAGAAACCCATGTTGAATGTTCCGGTGACAGTTTTATGTAGGACTTTCTCAAAAGCTATTTGAGTTAAACGCATGAAGTCGAGCTTTGTGTATATTTAGAGACAGCATCACTGGATGATGGTTATTCTCTTCATTGTTTTCAACCTACTCACATGAGCCTTTTTTAGAAATTTCTTAATGGGCAATGATTCTTTGTCTTTGAACCCTGGCCTTTCAGTAACTGTGGGGTTAGAGCCTCAGAAAATAGAAGTGACGGAACGAGTTCAAACTCTGACGGGGAAAGCTTTTTCATTTCAATTTTGCGCTCTCAGAAATCAAATCCCTAGAAAAAAAATTCTTCATGTTTTTCACCTACGGTTTTCTCAAAAACTATTTAAGTTAGATGCATAAAATCAAACTATACGTATATTTTGAATCAGCATAACTTGGAGAAGTTTTTTCATCATTGATTCCCACCTATTCATGTGTGAGTGGGGTTGATGCCATTTTAAAATCTCTTTTTGGGCTGTAATTCATTGTTTCTTTCAATGTCATATGCTTGAAAACTACTTATTCTTCAAACCTTACGGATATTCGTCAGTTTTGATAGAATCATTCTTTTCAGGTTTTAGAAGGAGTTTTTTATTCACAGTGTGCTTATAATTTCAATCTGGATCCTCACTTTCCATTAATCATTGAAAAACTGCAAATCTGATTTTTCTCTCTCGGTGTTGATCCAATTATTGCAATGTCTATATTATATAAAATATTATATTCTTTTCTTTTAATTTCATGTGTTTCCAATGTATTAAGCCTTCAAACCATCAGGTTTGAGAAAGGAATTATTTTATGGTTTTATGAGAGGAGTTTCTTTTCGAAAAGTAGCTACAATGCTAAACTGCAGCCTTCATTCTCAGACCATTTCTCGCTAGAAATCCAAATTTTGAGCAAAACATTTGCCACCAATAGGGTATTTTAGATGAACTAATCATAACCAGCCACAAGACTTTTCTTTTTCAAATTGTGAATTTTAATCACGTTACCGCTTTGTACACTATATATATGAAAAAAACAACAACTTTTCTTGTCATTTTTGTTATTTTCAGTCAATCCCTAATACCTGTTCATGTGATTCATTTGATTTTCTTAAGTGTTTTTATGTTTTACACTGACAAATATTACGGAGCTTTGTGTAAATTCTTTCTTGTTGGGATCTTCAGCTGTTTACCATGTAAGCGTTCCGGGTATCTAAAAGCAAGAGTTTTATTAACATGGCTCCCCAGCAGTGTTGATCAAACACCACCTCTCCTTCAGCAATGGTTTTCATATATAGCTTTTGTCTTACTTTCCGTTTGTTATTTCATATAGGGTATTATCATTATATATTGTTTGAGGAGTTTTTTTTCAATATTACACATGGCTACACTAGACAGAGGACTCGCCCATTGAGGTGTTACTACCCACTGAAAAGTGGTATTGTTCCTACCATGTATATAAGAATACTTTATTTGATAACTAAAAGTGTTTAAAAAAATGGTGGAAGCTTGATGATATAGGATGTGGGAAAATGAACTTGAAGGTTTTGTGGAAAATAATTGTCAAATTCTTCGGTTGAATTTGTTGGTGGAGAATCGACTCGTAAAATTTTTTCCCGTCTTATAAGAATTCTTAAAAAAGATATCATAAGTTGGTTTGCATGCAGTCTGAAATTAAGACCGACACAACGAATTTAATATTCACATGGGTAAACATTCAATAGAAATGGCATGATCAGCGAGTCATATCTGTTGTTATACTTTCTGATCCCTCATCATCATTGTGTGATTCCTTTAAAACGTTTTTAGGGTAATCTAGGTAAGTAAACCTTGTTTCAAAAAATAAATACGTAGTATAAAATAATATCAATATACAATGTAAATAAAAATTAATATAAAATTACGAACAAAATGAATGGCATAAACTATATAATTAAGGGAGGTAGTGTTTGGTGCCATATCAATATAACTGTTTTGTTTTTAAAATCCTCGAAATGGTTACATGGTAAACAACTGATGATCCCAACAAGAGACAATTCATACATTGTACAATAATAACAAAGAATAAGGGAAACAAAGAGAAAAACACTTTTGAAGATTACATAAATTGCATTGACGGATGTCAGGAAATGGGTGACTGAAGTGATACAGAAGAATCTATTTTTCTTAATGTTTAGTGTTTAAACATGTAAAGCTTTTTAGATTATATATATATATATATATATATATATACATACATACTTATATATATATATATATATATATATATGTGTGTGTGTGTGTATGTGTATGTGTGTGTGTGCACTACATGCATAAACTACGTTTTCTTTACGTATAAAAGTATGCAATACATCTATACATGTTTATTTCACTATGACTAAACACCTCAATGACTGATGGAATTTTGGACCAAAGATTTCTGATTTTTGTACACAACTCTTTATTATGCAATCTTCGTTCAATGGTTTACTTCATTTTGGCATTTTTAAATGCTCGTTCTAAATCCTGTGATTTTCAAAGCTGTAATGAAATATCAAAATGAACTTCATGAAACGTATCTGATATTTCTTGAACTCACCGTACTTCGCTTAGTGACTTCAATCAGTTTTAATTCCCATTTTTTTTTTACAATAAAGCTGTGTATACTTGAATCTTCCGTAAGGATGTGTTTCAGAAACTGGGCTTTTATAATGAATATTTCGAATCTTCACAAAAATATTATACATGCAGGTTTGATTAGTCACCCAATAAAAACTGTCACATGACCGACATCTTTTGACAACATGTCGGGTTAATGATGATCAACTGAGAAATTTTAAAAAGAGATAATGAATAGATGTTACTTCTCTCGCCTGTGGGGCCTCGACGTATGATATATACATATGTAGCCAGCCGGACCAACTTGCAAACAGAACAAACCTATTGTGACATTTTTGATGACAGTTCTGTTTTATGGTTTCTAATATATATATATATATATATATATATATATATATATGAATTATTAATACTAATGATCCTTCAATCTTGGAGTTGCTGTGTAATATAAAATGTTAATACGAAACTCTAGGAAAAAAAGGTTCAGTCGGGCTGCGAAGATAATGATTGAGTCAGAGACATAGAAAATGGCACAGAACAATTCTTGTGGCGAAGACGAGGGCGCTGGGATATTTAGCAAATCGATGCAAACCATAAAAAAATAGGTTTTCCGTAATTTGGCAGTGCGTAGAAGATTCGGTTTGGGGTCGGAAAGGAGGTTTGAGTGGATTGGTGGGATTCAAGAAGAGGATTAAGGGGAGGAGGGGAAGAGAAATAGGGAGAGGAGTTCATGGGGATGTACGGAGGATGGGGAGAAAGAGAGGTTGCATTGGATAAGGGACCAGGGGAGATTTTTAAATGTTGGTTAGAAGATGAAAGGAAAAGAAGGAAAGGGGTATGATCCATAGGAAGGTAGGGAAGGAGAGAAGAGGAAAATGAAAGTAGGGAAGAAAGAATGAAGGGAATATTGAATGGAGGGAGGAAAGGGAGAAGGGAGGAAAAAGGAAGGTTAGAGAAGAAGAGAAAAATGAAAGAAGAAAAGGAAAGAAGAGAAGAGAAGAAGGAAAAATCGAAGGAAAGGAAGAAGGATGGACGGAAAGATGTTAGAAAGGAAGGAAGGGTGAATGAGTTTGATTGGAAAGGGAAACAAAGGAAGGGAAGGGAGAATGAAGGAAAGATAGATTGGAGCACAGAAGGAAAGATGTGAGAAGGATGCGAGGGAGATTGGATAAGGTAAAGAAGGAAAGAAAGATAAATTGAAGGTTGAATGAAAGAAGAGATGAAGAAGAGAAGGGAAAGGAAAGGAGGGAAAATCGAATGAATGAATGAAGAAAGGAAGCAAGGAAGGAGGAAGAAAAGATTGATAGAAGAAATGAACGAATAAAGGGGTGTGTTAAAATGAATGAAAGGTGGGAGAGAACTAAGAAGAATGGTTAGATGAAAAAAAAGAAATGGAATAAGTTCTTAAGAAATAGAAGAGAGAAGAAAAACAAAGATAATCAAGGCAGGAATGACGACAATGAAAGAAGAATATTTGTGAAAACTGAAGAAATAAACGAAAGAAGAAGGAAATGGTTTAGGAAAGGGAAAAGGGGAAAATGAAGGAAAGGACGAACGCAAGAAGAGAGGGAAAGAAGGCAGAAAGGATGGAGAATATGGGTGAAAAAAAAAAGGAAGGAAGGAGTGAAATAAAGAAAGGGAGAGGAAAGAAGAAAGGAAGGAAGGAATCAAATAAGGAATGAAGGAAAGGATTGATAGGATGAATGAAAGAAGAAAAGATGGAATAAGAGAAAGGGAAAAAGGATAGAAGTAAAGAATGATGGAACGAAAGAAAGATGAAATGAAGGAATAAAAGAAAGAAAGAAGGGATGAAAGGAAAAACGAATGAACGAAAGACTGAAAGTTAGATTGGAAAATAAGAAAGGAAGGAAGGATTAGAGGAAGGAATGGATAAAAGAAGGGGTGGAAGAATTAAGCAGAAAATGGGATGAAAGAAAGAGGGAGGGGATGATGAAAGAAAGAAGGAATCGGTGAAAGAAAGAAGGAAGGAATGAATGAATGATGGAACGAAGAAATTAATGAAAGAAAGAAGGAACGAAGGGAAGTATCATTTATTAGGATTAAGACAAAAATGAAGAAACCATTGATCTGATAGAAAGCAATTCATATTTTACGGGGAATATTAACAACAGACGATAATAATATGTTTGTGGATGATATCTATGTCTCTTTTGGGTTTCCTATGTCAATGAGGTTGAAAGGAGTTTATGTATTCTCTCGTGTCTGTCTGTCTATCTAGGTTTTGTTTGTCTGTCCGTCTGTCCACACAGGATCTCCTATAGTTGAATGAATGAATTTCATTTAGATTTTGTTGATGGGGAGGTCGTAAAATATCACAGTATATCAGAGAAAAGACAGGAGTCTGAGATATTATGGGAACTCTTAGAAAACTCAAATGGAAATGGGCTGATCATGTTGCAAGAAGGTCAGACAATCACTGGACATCACGAATCACAACGTGGATCCACAGAGATCGTATACGAAATTGTGGCCGACAGAAAGTAAGAAGGTGTGACGAGCTAAATAAATTCAGTAAGTACTGGTTCCATGATGCCAATGATAGAGATGTCTGGCGAATCTTAGGGGAAGGTCTATGTCCAACGACGGACACTAAAAGGCTGCTGCTGCTGCTGCTGCTGCTGCTGCTGATGAAACATATGGATGCACCACCGTGGAACAATGTTTACCAAGCTTGTCTCACAGATTGGTGACATGGGCCAAGGAAGAAGATGAATATATTTAATGTGGGGCAAGAAAAGAAGAAACTATTCATTTTCCGAACGAAATTAGTGCAGAATAAAATCAGATTATCTCTGCAGGAGTTTGAACGAGGCCCACCGATTCCATTTTCCGTGCTGGTAATCGATTGGCTGCCCACACATCCTTCTGTGGGAAAACACTACGAAATAAACCGTGTTTTGGAACTGAGCGAGTAACCAAAACGAGAAAAGCTTCATGCAGCAATAAACGTCAAAAAATATTTATTGAAAATGTTTAGGGGGGATTTTTAAGAGTTATATATATTTACCTGTGCATGTTTGTCTGTGTGTCTATGCCTATTCCTGAACACAATGATTCCAAAAGTTCTTGATTTAATTTTTCAAAGGGTTGGAAATTATTTATATTTTGGGTTGAAGACAGGATTTTTCCTGTTGAGGGAATTTTTTTTTTCCAAAATGAATTTATTGATGTTCATTCTTATAATATATCCAAATGTTCTCAATCAATTTCAGTGACATTTCGGGAAGGATTAGCCAGGGTCCTTGAAAGAATTGAACACATTTTGGAGCAGATCATTGAGTTTTCACAGTTATTTCCCCTTCATTTACGTTTTCGTGAAATTAGAACTTACGGAGGTATGAGCTTTTTGCTAGCTTTGTAGTTTCTTTTTGTATTTGGGGAAAACTCAGCGAAAAAAGCTTATTTGGGAACTGAACGAGAATGTGAGAAGAGAAAAAAAGCTTTTTGCTGGGATAAGCGTCAAAGGGTATTTATTGAAAGTGTTTCAGGGAAACGAATTAACGGGGTTGGAGTTAAGGACGAACGGAGAAAAACCGAAGGAATTTGGATAAAAAGGAAAATGAAGTTCAGGCTGGAGCGAGCAGGTTATTGGAAAATGGCGGGGGGATGTCTTGGAATCAGTAATTGTTGAAGATTATTGGAATATTGAAGGTAGGAGAAATTAGAAAAAGACAGGTACTCCATATGACACTCACATACAAAAACGCATATATGCACACAGGTATTAAAAGACACAATCGCCCTCATACACATACACATATGTACACATGCAAACACAAACACATGCATACTCCCAAAGGAAATTCTGGTGTTTGAAGAGAAAGAAAGAAAAAGGAAAAAAAAGAGAGAAAGACAGAAAAGAATGGAAGCGATAAAAAAGGTTCATTGACAACGTAAAAGCAACGTGGCGTCGCGTTAACGACATAAAGAGCTGCTGGCGCCCTGGGCTCCAATATAAGCAACTGTCCCGCGGTAAAGCCGACGAAGGGCTGCTGCGATTGGAGATTGAAGAAGAATCACGCCGATTGGACGACGACACTCACAGAGAACCAATCAATATTCGTCGTTTGCCTCGGGGCTTCTGAGCAAACGACAAGGACACGAAGCCGTTCGTTCGTCGGCTTAGAATTCTTCAGAATGTCATTCAGGTAAAAGGAACCATGCTTGTTCAGTGGAGCAATGACGGGTGGTGTAAAGTGCCGGCAGCGAAAGGTAAGAGAACCAGGGATGTCGGAGTAGGTAAATTTGTGCCAATTTTATCTTAATTCTTCTTCTTCTTCTTCTTCTTCTAATTCTTCTTCTTCTTTTTCTTCTTCTTCTTCTTCTAATTCTTCTTCTTCTTCTTCTTCTTCTTCTTCTTCTAATTCTTCTTCTTCTTCTAATTCTTCTTCTTCTTCTCCTTCTTCTTCTTCTTTTTCTTCTTCTTCTTCTTCTAATTCTTCTTCTTCTTCTTCTTCTTCTTCTTCTTCTAATTCTTCTTCTTTTTCTTCTTCTAATTCTTCTTCTTCTTCTTCTTCTTCTTCTTCTAATTCTTCTTCTTTTTCTTCTTCTAATTCTTCTTCTTCTTCTTCTTCTTCTTCTTCTTCTTCTTCTTCTTCTTCTTCTTCTTCTTTTTAGCATCCGTCATTGAACGTAGACCTCCTTCAGGATTCGCCATACATCTCTATCATGGGCTTCGCGGAACCAATACTTTCTGAAACTTGTCTGGTTCGCCTCGTAATCTTATATTTGGTCAGCCACAGGTCCACATATGATCTTTGTAGATCCACGTTTTGAGATGTGATATCCATCGGTTGTCTTACGTTCTTGCAACATGAGCAGCCCATTGCCATTTGAGTTTCGAGCCCCCAATTTTCACCACATGATTTGCGTTATCTCTGGGCGTGAAAGTGACGACTGCTACCTTAGCCTTAAGCGTAACCTTTCGATCAAAAATCTGATTTTTATTACAATCATCTAAATCAGTTAGTTTCTGGTAGAAAGTAGCCATGAGATTAAAAATGATTCATAACATTTCATCCAATAATAATAATAATAATAATAATAATAATAATAATAATAATAATAATAATAATAATAATAGAAGACCGGACCGATAATCGTAGACAAGAAAAGGAAAACCTGCCAAATAATAGTCGTGGCTGTGCCTGCAGACCGTAGAGTAAAAGGAGAGTGAAAAACTGAAAAAATATCAAGATCTGGCAAGAAAACTGAAGAAGTTGTGGAACATGAAAGTTGGGGTATTACCAGTAATAATAGGTGCACTAAGAACTGTCCCAAATACACTGAGGGCGAAACTGGAGGAGCTCAGAATAGTAGGAAGGATTGAGATTGTACAGACCACAACACCGCACGAATACTGAGGAAAGTGCTGGAAATATGAGGTCTACGACACTAAATGTTAGCACAGGCCTAACAGAGGAAGTAAAATGGAAGTGGAGATGTGAACCACAGCACTAGCGTGATAGGCGAGGGAGAGATGAGATGTGGGCTGAAGACCTGAGGAAACTTACTATCACTCAACCTTCAGTGATGATCATTGGGCAACTGGTGTGAAACTGTAAAACACAGTTTTGCTATGGTCTATGAGAATGTGGAGAGGAGGGCTGGAGACTTGAGGAGACTTGCTGTCACTCAACTTCCAGCGGTATCTACCAGGCAACTGGTGTAAAATTACAAATAATAATAATCAGCTGCTGCAGCAGCTTTTATAAGTCCCCAGATGAGCAAATGCTTTTCCAGTCTCCTTCTATGATGACTGCGATTGTGTTAAGCTTTGCCATGACTCATCGGTAAACCTTTCTATCTCATACTTGTATCTTGTGTCTGGTGTTTTCCTACTGTGTTTACAGGTCCGTGGAAAACAATCAGTTGGTCTTTTAACCCATCTGTCGTTATCTCTTCTTGCAAAGTGTCCGGCCCATCTTTAATTTTGTAGTTTAATTATTTGTATACTATCCTTCACTCTAATCCTTCCTCTTATCTATGTTGATCTTTTTCTATCTCCTAGAATTATCCCTAACATTGCTCTTTCCATGGCTCTCTGATTTTAAGTTGGTTCTCTGTTTATTAAAAAGTATTAAAAAGCTGAAACTACTAGAATACAAAAAAACAAAAAACATGGCTGCCAATCGGAACGATGGAGGAGTTTCAAGGTGTTATTTTGACTTCAGTCTTCTAGTTCAGTCTCAATAGCTCAAATGGTAGCGCAGCAGAATATGAACTATGCTCCCTCCTTAAGGCATGTGGGTTCAAACCCCACCTCAGGCTTATTCCCAATTTTTCGACCAACCCTGTTTTTTATTGCTAACGGTAATCGGCCCGAGAAAAAAAATTACAATAATAGACAACTAATAAATAATGAAGGTGAAAAATAGTCATAAAGATGAAAGTGACTAAATTAGTACCATTTCGGTCATTTTGGTATCCGTTGGTAGCTTAGGTACCACACCACAAAATATTAAACATCCTCAACCAATACAGTCACCAAAACTGTCATCATAGGTCTCTTGAGTTTTTGAATTGGTCCGGCTTGCTGGCTAAGTATTATGCGAACATGCCACACCAATAGAGTTAGGAGGCTGAAAATTTAAACTTTTACCCCGTATTATGTATATATCGACCTTTTTAGCCCCCCCCCCCTCAAAGTATTTTCCACTGGAAAACATCTTAAATAGAGTTGAAAAAAACAACAACAAACAATTAGAAATTCTTTAGAATCTAGATATTATTTCCACTGGAAAATATCTAAAATGGAGTAAAAAAACGTCTAGAAACATCTAGAATACGGAGAACCTTAATGTTATTAATACAACCGAAAAAAAAATGCCCCCAAAAGGTAAGAAAAGGGCTCTTTTCTTCCAAAAACAGGAAAAGCAAAAACATTTTTAGGAGGGGTCTAGTAGAGTACTGTTGCCAATTTTCACTTCTGTTGACGAAACGCTATGGCCAGAAGCGCCGGAACATACAAAAACACAAACACATTGACTTATAAAAAGGGATAAAATCTTTACCATCTTTTGTGGCTACGATTGTTCAATACTTAAACTCACTAGATCCATGCGTGCATTCCCTTGTTTCTAAACGATAAATGCCCCTCGCATTTCGTTGGGCAGTGATCATTAAAAAAAATACAAAATTATTAAAAAAAAAAAATGTAAACTGGCTGACACAAACTGAGGGATCAATTTAGCATAAACTTATATTTCAAATTGAACGACCCACTAAAACCTATGAGGGGAATTTTCTTCTTTTTTACTTAATTTTTTCTTCTAGACATAACTAGGAGTAAACATCTAATGTTCAGCCCTCTAGCTCTATTGGTGCTGTCTGTACGTGTAATAGATTCATAGCCAGTTAGTCAGCCAAAACCACCTTGAAATCTAAAAAAAACATGCCGTCGGTTGACGGGCTGCAAACATCATTTCTTGCAGAAATGAAACCAGGAGTTCAACTAAAATATATTTATTGGTATCCCCATCATTCAGTTGTCGGACAGAGACCTGCCAAAATATCGGGTTGGGGTGTCGGTTTTTACCCTACTCCACTGGCCCATGATACGTTACTAGGGGCTGGGGCCGGGATAGATACACTTGTACCGTCTGTACTTGTATGTGGAATTAGCTGTTTACGTGAAAAAGTGTTCGAAAAATCTTAAAAAGTATAGTGGTCCCCGACGGAAAAATTATGTGTATATACATATACACAAACACACACACACACACACACACACACATATATACATATATATATATATATATATATATATATATATATATATATATATATATATATATACATAAAGAAGTGGATCTATATGATCCGACAGAATGCTTATAAATAGCGTTATATTATATTGAAACTAATTTGAGATTATCCCCCATCATGGTTAATGTATCACTCAGCCTAGGCAGTGTAACTTGAATAGACAATTAAAGAAAATGTGACTGCTGCCGGAATCGAATCTGCCACCGATTGGGTATCCTCTTCAACGTATCAATGCTCTTACCTCGGTGGGTGTTTAGCTCAATGGTAAAAGCATCGCTACATTGAAGTGGCTACCCTATCGGTGGCTGATTCGATTCCTGCAGCAACCCCATTTTCTTTAATTGTTTATTCTGTCCGCGTCTAGGCTGAGTGATATATTAACCGTGTAATTATGGAAGATCATCTCAAATAAGTTTCTAATTGATACAGCATGTTTCATAATCACATATATAAAGAGAAAGAAAGGGAGATAGAGATTAATTAAAAGAATGGCAATTAGTTGATTATTAGGACTGTTAACGCCGAGATGCTAGATCTTTTTTTATTCCAACCATGAAATACTTAGAGACGTTATATATTTTCAGTAATTAGGTACCCAGTAACTTATTCAACAATTTTCATCCTAACTGGTTCAACAGTTCCCAAGTTCAATACTGTTTGCATGTTGAAAACTAATTATTTACGTACAAAACAATCGGATTGTACGTAACTCACCTTTTTTCAATTCCTGGGATTTTGGCGACATTATAGCCAAATTCCAGTAAAATCTCTCAAAATTTGAGAATTTTTCCCTGTTGTATATAAAAACAACGTGTTTGCTTCAAAAATGTAAACAAGCAATCGGATCGGTCATAACTCAACATTCTACTGGTAGTACTTCTCTACAAGTACACAAAGAAAATCTCATTGAAAAACATCGAGGAATATCGAATGACAATCCTCGACTTTTTTCCGCCGTGAACAAAAAATGTTCCAACTACGAAATCATAAAATCTATCTTTGCTCATGAAATATCTTCTACCCAACATTTTAGACGATAGCCGAAAAACACGTCCATAGCACGGGTCTTGATTTGTACAAAGTTAAGCTTAACGATTTTTTTTCGTTACTTTTCTTTGAAAATCATCAAATAAGATTCAAATCACTACTTTCCGAGAGGTCAGTCACTATATATCATTTTTTCGCTTTTATGAAAAAAAATGTTGAAAAACGAAAATGGCGCCCAGCCTTTGCTTTTCAGCAAGATTTTATAGAGGTAGAGCATACCCCTTTCCTTTGCTTCTTTATCCCGTTTCCTATATCTTTTGCCACCTTGACCTCCAATGACGCCGCCTTACAAAATATCCTTGGGTCACAAAAAAAAATGTCGAATTTTTAATCAATAGTAATTGCTTCTTCGCTTTACGCCATTCCGGCTAACAAAAGGCTTTCATGAGAATGCCACACTTTCGGAAATCGAGGGAAACCTGTGAACTTTTTTTCATGGGGTTTTATTATCAGGGAATAAGTCTTGGCAACGGTGCTAATCCCCTAGTGCACGGCTGGGTTTTGACAGCGATTTTGCACCGACATCAAGAAAATATTGAAAGAAATGCCATCGGCACCCTAAGGAAAGGGATCTTTTGACAAAGTCATGCGAGGGCATAAGGATCAAGAAATGAAACAGCAGAGTCAGAGTTCAAAGGTCTGATGCTTGAAAATCACTTTCGTCCAATCAGAATTTAGGATTTGGGGAAGGCACCGGCGGCAAATCCACTTTCTATTTGCCTAACAATGAAAACGTATACCACCTAGGGCGCCCGCAAAGATGATCTTCTCTTCATCAGGAGACGATAAGGTCTGAAACACAGCTGGGTAGATATTCACATCAGCTTTATTACCTGAGGGTATGTTATGGAAGGTCTTAAAGATCCAAATTCTTGCATTAAAAGTGTTCATATCATATTCATAGAATAACAGAAAATGGGCAAACGATCTGAATTTTCAGTTGTTGAAGAATAAGTAATCCGCGTCTCCATAAGATGGTTCCAAGTCTTACGTCAAAAGCACACATTCATTCATTTATTTCTTGTCACCCGCAGTCAGGATAGTGAGAGGGGGCTTTGGTTTGCGTTATTGAGCGGTGTAGAGATCGGTCTCTCCCTTGAGGATCGACAGGATCGCCACGGGAAGTTCTCTGCATGATCAATAACTATTCACAGCACCTGGTGTACTCAATCAGTGATCCCATCAATCTTCCTAGGGAGGAGACTGATCTCTACACTACACTCAATAACACAAGTCAAAGGCCCCACCCCTTCCCCCAATGATCCGATCAGAGAAGCATCCAAGCCTCCTTCCATCAAACCATCGACCTCCATCTCCACCTCCTCCACGACACTTCTCAGTACAAGATAACATTAAAAAAAAGGATTCATGTCCCTACATAAAGGGATTCAAATGCAGATTTGAGGAGAGACATTGAATATGTCGGTCGAAACCTTGGAATAACAAAAAAAAGCAACTATGAGAATATTAGTTCAAATAATGAATCACAGTTTTTCAAATTGGAAAGCACCCGGAGAGCGTATACTTATGCCAAAACAAACATCAAATATTCGTTCTGGAATCGTTTTGCTGCCTCAGTCTTTTTGCTGCTTGCATAATGGAGAGGTTTTGAGAACCATTTTAAAAGTTTTTGGTGTGATTCAACGGCCCATTGGATCACAGTCCACTAAACTGGGCTGAGCAATCCACCACTGGGCCACGGTGATTGGTCTGATGAAATATTATGTCAGCTCATTTTTGTGTGACCTTCCGAGTCATCCTTAACTTGGACCAAATTTGACAAAACATAATTTGTGTAATAATTTGAGTTTGGGGAAAGTAATTGAGAAGTGACAGAGGGAGACAGAGAGGGTGTATATTCAATAAGAGATAGAGTAAGAAGGAAGGAATGAAGGAAGGAAAAAGGAAAGAAAGAAATAGTGGAAGGAATGACGGAAAAAAAGGAAAGAAAAGAAGTACGAACAGAAAAGGGAAGGAATAAAGGCAGGGTCACAGGGATGAGGAGGGAAAGGAAGAAAGAAAATAAAAAGAGAAGGCGAAAGAAAAAATAACAAAATAAATGAAACAGAGGCAAGGTAGAAAAAGAAGGAAAGAATAAAGTCGTTTACGAAAAATGAAAAAAAAGTTCAAAAAATCAAAACCAAAAAGAATTTTAAAGATATCCGGATTATTTTGGTACTTCTGCCGGATGAAGTGAAAATCAGCACCCCAAAGGTCCCCAAGTAGAAAATCAGCACCCCAAAGGTCCCCAAGTAAAAATCAGCACCCCAAAGGTCCCCAAGTAAAAATCAGCACCCCAAGGTCCCCAAGTAAAAATCAGAACCCCTAGGGTCTCCTTATAAAGATCAGTACCACTAAGATCCCCTGGTAAAAATCAGGACTAGTCAATATAACCAAGATATAGAGATTGGTACAACCCTAGACCAACTCAAGATCTGCACCACCAGGGTAAAAATTAAGTGAAAGGTTGAGTTAATATGTTTCACAATATTTATCAAAAAATATTTTTAAACACTCTGGAGCATGTACCATGTTAAACAAGAGGCCCATGTGGGTGTACCAACATTATACCCAGTATCTCTTTGAATGTTGAAATAGACTAACATAACCA
>OY735206.1:1671500-1756500 GCA_963457665.1 Thysanoteuthis rhombus | reverse complement strand
AATGACTGTTTTTCCTTTCATTTTGATTTCATTAGTCACTACAAATAAAAATAATAAAGAAATAAAAATGTACTAAATTCTTTGGTAACCAGAATGTCATGGCTACGGATTAAAAGGATAACTTCAAAGGTGTTATTTCAACTTGGTGACATAATTGGTAAAGTAGACCCGGTTAAAAGATGTTTGCCCTGGCTACGGGAATATGGGTTCAAATCCAACCTTATTCTTTATTTTCCGACTAACACAATTTACTCACTAATCAAACTGAGTCAAATTGCGATAAAAGCAACTGATGGAATCGAGGTAAAAATTAATCAATATTAAAAATAATTGTCATGTAACAGATCCCAGACTATGCCGTGGCAGAAATTTATAATAATAATAATTACATCATTTCTGTTATTGCAATACACTTCCATAGTGATGATATCCTTACTGTGTTATTACACGCTAAAAGCCAAAAATCATCATATCGAATGGAAAAAAAAGTCCCATACCCTTCCACAAAACTTAATCGATTCTTACTCTCCGCATAATTTCATTGAAGTCCATTGATAACTTCTTTGGACAAACAGACAACCTTCGTGAACACACATGCCTAAGGCTATTATCAGATTCTGCAAATCGCATATCGTGAGTTTTTGATTCGTAAAACTGTGGAGAGACACCGTATGTTCTTGAATATAAGTCGACTGAGAGTATAAGACCAGTTTAGCATTGAGTCTAAAATTTCAGACTTTCTGACACGAATATAAGCCGGAGTCGTTTTTTTTGCAAAAACGGCGCCTTCTTATGACTAAACCTTTCATGGCACTTAGTCAGTTGTCACCGAAACAGATTTCTTTCATCTCCAAGGTATAGATCGTTGTTTTCAGGTCGTGATAGTGAAATTCCCATCAGGGATGACGTATGTTCCTGAAAAATAATTGCAAAAGAACATTATGCAAAACATCGTATACTATCTACATGGCATTTGATTCACCGTGGTAATAGATCGAGTTGAAACAACGGACATTATTGTTCAATGATATGCCTTGAGTCTATAAACACTGTGTTCATAGTGGCCATTTTTGACTGACTTGAGTATAAGTCGAACTGCTGATGTGGGGCCATTTTTTTCAGTAAAAACAACGAACATGCCTTACATTGAAGAATACACGGTGAGCTTTTTTTTCCTAAAACCCATCATATTTGACGTTATATAAAACCGCCTTAGTAAAGGGAAATAGTTCAGAAAGTGAACAAAACCTTCGTTGTCCGGACCCACGCTGGCTTGAAGTTGAGATGGAGATGAAAAAGAAATGTGATCAATGAGTGGAATTCTGGGAAATGCGTTTGCTCGTCTTCTGAATATTACCTCACGTGATAACGATGTGGTTTTGTATTTCACCAAGAATGGTATTCTTTTTACGGGTTAAGAAAGTTGAAGAGTCATTTCCCGGTGAAGAAGTCTCGGTTTCGGCTGCATGCGTCAGCTTGGTGATATTTGTAAGTTTGGTCTAGACGAAGACTTTGTTTCGACATACCTTCATGACCATCCAGGAGGCAAGTCCACCTGAAGGGATACCTACACCCTAAATACACAGATTAGAGTGTACTCTATTAGCTGCTGAGTGCACAGTGAAATTTGACCCGATGAAGTGTTTTCCACACTCATCGCTCATATCAGGAACCAGGGACCTCCTGCGTGTGAAGCAGATGTGTTAATCACTACACTATTGGAGCGGACTTTGTTACAAAGTATTGAACACCCAATGTGACTATTATCCAGGTGCAAACGGCCCTTCTTTCTGCCTGACTAATGAAAACCATGAAGGTATTCACCGACTAACATTCCTTAGAATTCCTGCGGAGTCTAATGAACCTATTTTTAGAAAAGTATCAGCGTTCGTCGGCTGATAATTGGAAAGACAGCAGAACGCACTTGCTAGATGCAGAAGTTGTGAAGGTCATTGGGTTCGAGCCGAATTCTGAGGCTCATAAGTGTCTATCTATAATTGCCAGGGATTGCATGTTTCCCGTCCGCAGAAAGAAGAATTTACGTGCAGTTTATAATATTCAGCTTGAAATTTGGTATACTTTGCAATATATTATAGTTATTTTGTTGGTGTTACAGGCTGAGTGCCCCTCAACCGAAATGCCTGGAAGTAGAAGGGTCTTAGATTTTTCAGATTTTGGAATCATCATCATCAGCAGCAGCAGCATCATCAGTCTTTTAACATCCGTTGTTGGACATAGACCTTCCCAAGGGTTCGCCACACTTCTCTATCATAGGCGTCGCGGAGCCAGTATTTTCTGAATTTGTCTACTTCACCTCTCCATCTTGTTTTTATCGGCTTCCGTTTCGCGTGTGGTCTCTAAGGATCCATGCTGTGAGTCGTGATGTCCATCCGTCGTCTTTCATTCCCGCAACATGACCAGCTCATCGCCATTTGAGTTTTCTAATGGGTTCTATGATGTCTCTGACCGCCGTTTTCTTCCCAATATATTGTGTTGTCTTGTGATCTCTCCATGTGAGGTTGAGCATGATTCTCTCAAGCACATGTTACATGCTTTTCAGTTTGTGGGTTTATCTCTTGGTTAGGTTCCATGTTTCGGCTCCATAAGTGACTATTGGGAAGATGCATTGGTTGTATACTCTTCTTTTTAGGACTATTGAGATCGTCTTGTTTTTGAAGGTTGAGCTGGCTTTGCCGAAAGCTTGCCATCCTAGGGTGATTCGCCGCTTGATTTCTTTTTCTTTTGTGGATTTCGTAGAGATTCGTTGTCCTAGGTAGATGTAGTGGTCTACTTCCCCCAGCTTTTGTATCTCCGATTTTGACGGTTATGTCCTTATTCTTGATGTGATTGTTGCTCATGACTTTTGTATTCTGAAGTTCATGTGTAGGCCAACTCTTTTGCTTTCTTCAAGAAGGCATTCGACTCTGTAGAATTTCGCATGGTCATGAAGGCTATCACTCAACAAGGTATAGACCTTGTATACATCAGAGTACGGCAACATTTGAGCAACCTCAGATCTGCAGACGATATCGTACTTTTCGCAGAGAACCTGTACGACCTTCAACTAATGCTAGATCTTGGAATAACTGCATCTAAATAATGAGATACCACAATTAAAACTTTCTTTTGTTTTCCTAACAGCTTAGTTTCCTGTGCCATAGATAGATATAAACGCTTTCTCTATTTCTTATCTCTGTTATTCGTTGAGGAATCTGCAGGCTTTCTTTGACAATATCGTAGTACGTATGAGAGAATAAGTAGAAATTAGATTGATTAATTCACGTGTGTGAGACGCGTACAATAATTTTTTTTCAATGGGTTTTGGTTCGTTTTTTTTTACCTCGTGTGATGTAAAATGTGTAGTAAGAATGCATTAAATGTCTTGGATCATATCTCGTATTTGAATCACACTACGATGAAGTCAGGTGTGGAAGTTTCCACTTGTGTTGTGATGTTGGCTATTATGAAAATTCGGATTTTGGATCATTCTGGTTTTTAAAGTTCCTGATTAGGTGCTTATAATCTGTACAAGAATCTCAGCTTCGTCTTCGTACGTAAATCTGGATATGCAAAACTGATTTGGCTTACGACTTAATCACGATGAATACACCAGTTATCGTGAGATCATAGAAGTTAAGCAACATCGAAGGCTTGTTGGTACTTAGATGGGTGAATGCTTGGGAATGCGACCTGCTACAAGCAAGAGGTGCCACGTTTCCAAGTGACCACACATCGGGTACCTGTACCCTCTGAGTCTATTTGACACATCGCAAGGCGAGGCAAGAGAAACTTGTGATTCGTGAAGCCTGCACGAGGACAGGTGAAGCTAAAACCAGCGTAAGAGCACGAGCTTTAGTTATCAACTTCCGTGTACGATGTGTGCATGAGATTCCCGATTCTTTCTTACTGTAACTGAAGCAGGATTTGCAAAACAGGCTTAAGCGGCATTGGATACAGTAGTAATTCAGTTAACATTGCTATTCGGGGTAATTTTCATGATCTTTCATCATAACGTAAGTAGTGCTACCCCACTAAAAAAATAGAACAAGCAACAATTTAAAAATATGTCATGTTGTTGTTGAGCCTCAATCTCATCTGGTAGCTACTATCCAGAGCTGGTGATATATGTATATCACTATATGATGAATTATTGTATTCATGCATATTGATGTATTTCTTCTCATACACAAAGAATAAATTGTATAGTATACAGTTATTTATTGCGATGAATGTACTGCGATGTAGTTACCAATGTAGAGTTCACTGTGATATAATCACCTTGTTACGGATTTACCGCGATATGATTACCCAGGATGAATTTACCACGATATAATCACCTTGCTATGGATTTACCGAAATATGATTACCTTGGGATGGATTTACCACGATATAATTACCAAGCTGGATTTACCGCAGTATAATCACCTTGTGATGAATTTGACGTGACACAATCGCAATAAATTCATCGTTTGGGCCCGGGATAATTATATCGCAATGAATTCATGACAAGGTTTATTCATAGTGGTATGTTCATCACGAAGTGATTATATCGAAGTTAATTCATCGTGTGTAATTCGATCACTGAAAATTCAAGACAATTCATGAATTCACTGTGGGAAATTTTACCGCGGTAAATTCATGGCAAGGTAATTATATTATGGTAAATTCATTGTGGGTGATCAAATTGTAAATTCATGACAAGGTATTTCTTTCGCAGATTATATCGCAGTAAATTCACCACAAGGTAGTTATACCGAGGTAAATTCATCACAAGATAAGACTATATATATATATATATATATATATATATATATATATATATATATATTCACCTTACTTTGTTCAAGTATTTGTCATCTTTGTTGAATTACTATGGAAAAATTCGCTTGAAACTGATCTGTAAATTAATATATAAACATATATCCGTACATAACTATCTATCTATCTATCTATCTATCTAATCTATCTATCTATCTATGTACATATATATTTATGTGTGTGTGTGTCTGTGTGTGTCTGTGTGTCTGTATGTGTGAATGTTTATGTGAAAAATTATTTTTTTCCTCCTTTTCTCACAGACGGATACTTATTAATAATGTTAGAAGTTTGGTATCGATCTCCTCTCGCCTGATGAATAGTCGTACCAACGACTGCATTGTAGGGCAGGGTAAGACGGGGAGGGTTGCAGGTCACGTCCGACTTAACGGGGGTCCGCCCACGGGATGACTAAGTTAATTTTGTTTTGGGTCCGGCCAGCCGTGCCGCTTGTGGCGTCTGCGCTCAACCTTTTCCGACAGTCTGAACGAGAAAAGATTTCACTGAGCCTCTCTCGAACCAAATGCCAAGCAATTGTCCATTAAGTCTTTGACGTTCTTAGGGGAGGATGGCAATCCTGATGTCAAGCAGAAAATGGGCAGCGCAACATTTTGAGTACAACGTAGAGAAAGTGATCCCGATTGAAATTCTGCTGAGGTGACGCACAAATGCGATATGTTGAAAAATTTCTGAAGCGAGGTAAAACAATTTAATAACATAATTTATTCAAAACAATGGCAATATAATACATATATTTACTTACGTTTTTTTTAATTCATTTTCTTTTTATTTATGTGCGATTCTTAACAACGAGAATTCCAATCTGAACCAACTTCTCTGTGTTATGCCAAATATTGTTCTTCATCATCAACATCAGCAGTAGCCTTTTTAGCATCTGTCATTGGACATAGACCCTCCCCAACATTCGCCAGACCTATCTATCATGGGCATCACGGAGCCAATACTTTCTGAACTTTTGTAGTTCGTCATGTCATTTTTTTTGCCGGGCCCGTTGATTTCTTCAGTAGATGAATTACTATTTTAGTGGTACTGAAACTCCAGCAGAACAAGCCTATGTGCCTGAAGAGTAAGTAGTGCCCTTACACTGGCTACTGTTTCGGTCGTCCCTGCTTGGGCTCAACATATCACGTTAATACTTTATAGCCCAATCTGCGATATTTGAAATATAATTAGGAGCAGCAAGACCTCGAAGTGGCGTCTTTCACTTAACCCTTTGCTATATTACCCATAGCTGAGGGGAGGAGATGGATTCATGCCTTTCTCAAGGGCATCAGTGCAAAGTGAACTGTCCAAGCCGGAATTTTAATTTCTCCAGTCCAGTTCGGTTGTTTGTGGGTTCAATCCATGTTTGAATCATACCAAAGAAAAAAAATAAACTCGTCTTATATTTAAGTTGATACGACGAGTCTTTTAGGAAGAGAATAACTATTCAAAGTGTGAGTCAAATTGTTGCTAATTGAAAGAATCACGCATGAATGTATTTATTGTCGTTCTCTGTTTATGGTATGTCATTGGGTAAAGTACTCACAGGAAATTGTTAGTAAGACTCACTTCCGGCTTGCCAAGGGAAGTCGAAGCTTTCCTCTGCCAGGAGCACCTTAATTTCCTCATTGGTCACCCATCTGGGTACTGAGAAGGCTCGACGTTGTTTAACTTCAGTGATCTCACTAAGAACGATGTATCCAACTTGATTTGACAGTAGCCCCTCTGAGAGGTTCCTCAATCCTACTCCTTATGCAGGGTATTTAGTACTTATCAGACAGGCATTGAGTACCATAATTAGATTGGTATGACCTTTGTTGATTGAACCATGGCCTAGGTAACAAAGTCGACACACCACAACCGGACCATTGTGATCGGTGTCAAAAAAGACAAATATATAATGTATATTTTTTAGTTGCCTTCCCTTTGAAAGCCATCGAAGGATCAAAATGAGACCCCGACGATCTCTTAGATCAGACTGTCAACAAGCCAACTTCATTTTTCATATTGCACACAAATTATTATAATTGGAAACCGGGTAAAGCAAACAAAAAATATGGATGAATTGAAAACTATATTATTATCCCACTCATTCAAAGAGACCATGTCTCGCTCCAAATAATTGCACTGAACATGGTCCACGGTTGAGACGTTCCGGATATCCCGACTGAAAATTACCGCCCCTGGTTGGATTGCGTAGGAGAAAAGAAAAAAAAAAGAAAAGAGAAGAAAAAAAACATGTCTAAAAGTAATCTTGTGCGTGTAATACATACGATTATATATATATATATATATACATATATATATATATATATATATATATATATATATATATATATATATATATATATATATGTATATATATATAGTTTGTGCATTTCTGCTGAAAAAGTGTTTTTATTTTAGAGATTTCATAAATTCTATACAGAACAAAATCATCTCATGATTTATGCAAATCAGTTACTTCCCGACTGTTAATGTACAATGTTCAGGGTATCCTGAGTTTTATACTGAATTCGATCTTATTACTATCATTAAAATTGGGATCCAAATATTGCCTATATATATATATATATATATATATATATATATATATATATATACTGAAATACCAGAACAAAATATGCTCATTTAGCTCTTTTGGAGATAGATCTTGCGTATCTATGGTCAGTTATTCAGGGTTGTTTAAATATACATTCATTAACATTAATACTTGCCCCAAATTTGGTCTATTTTGAAGCTGTAGACAACGACGTACGCTGAAAGGCTGCTGCTCCTGCTGCTGCTTCACACACTGCTGCTGCTAATGATGATGTTAATGATGATGATGTCGAAATATTTTGTTTGCAGTGTATCGGATACTTTTTGCATTCACTGTACATCTTATCATGTCCGCTATATAAGCGAGGACAATTTTATATGCACCAGAAACACTCACACATCCACACTGACACATTCACGCACACTCACACACAGATACGCACTCACGCACATACACATCCACAGGCACATTGACTCACACTCACACACTATTTACCCTTGTGCATACGCACGCTCAAATATCCCCCACACACTCACACACAAAGACTTTCTCTCTCTCTCTCTCTCTCTCTCTCTCTCTCTCTCATATACACGCTCTCTCACATTCACACATGCTCATATACAGGTACACTCGCATAAACACTCATAGACATATACACCCACACCCACACCCACACCCATGCTCACACACGCACGTGCAAACACACACACTTACACATTCTCTCACACATACACTCATACCACAAATACTCTCTTGTACACAGAAATACTAGGATTTACACAATAACAACACACATACGCTACACACACTCTTTATCTTTCTCTCTCCCTCTCTCTCTCTCTCTCTCTCTCACACACACACACGTACGCATAAATTCGTCCATCAATTGATTAGCTATGTCCTCGTCTATTTATTGAGTGAGTTTGTCAGTGGAACAGTTCCCTGCCCAGTTGGAGTCATAGATACTGATACTGTCTCGCAACTCTGGATCAGGTCTGATGTCCGGCCTGGCGTGTCGGTTCCAACTATCGTCCATCCAATGCGAGCGGCCAACAGATTAAACAATGCATAATGGCCGGACCTAATCCGCGTGACATAAGATATTATCTGCCCAGGCTGGACTTTGGCCTTGCAGTGGCGCCCTTTAAGATCAGTTGTCGGCGCCCGTTGCATGCCAGTCGTTAGGAACGGCGACTAGATAATGAAATAAAACGAGCGAGTTAGCTACCAGTGTTGTCTCCGCTAGAGGGCACCACCTGACTTCTGCCTATATTAGAAGGAGAGGCGTGCATCGGAAGGAGAGAAGAGATTGGATGTGGAAGAAAGAAAGAAGGAAAAAAGAAAGGACAGATAGGAAAAGAAAACAAGACAGAAAAAAGAATGAAGGAAGATAGAAAGAAAGAAGGGAAGAAAGAGGGAAAAGAAGGGAGGAAGATTACAAGTAAAAAAAAGAATGAATTGATAAAAGAAGGTAGAAAGGGTGAATGAAAAAAGAAAGAAAGATGGAAAGAAAAATGAAAGACGAAAAGAAATAAAGAAGTAAGTTAGAAAGAGTAATAGACAAAAGACAAAAGAAGAAGAAACACCGGATAAGAAAGGAAGAAAGAAAGCATTGAAAAAAAAAAGAGAGAAATAAAGAAAAAAAAAAACAGAAGAAAACTGAAAAGGACAGAAGACAAGATAAAGGAAGAGAAAAGATGAAAAGAACAAAAGAAAGAGAGAAAAAGAAAGAAAGTAGAGAGAAAGGTGATGCTCATACCTGATCTTCGTTAAGTGCTCGCTGACCATTTTAATAAATCTGAGTGTGTTGTCCAATGCAAAGCATTTGGAACATTTTGCTTGATTCGTACAGACCTTCGAAGAACCAAGCCTAAAGAAAAAAACATTTAAAGTCAACATCCCTTTTCCTTATTTTTCAACATTGATCAAAAGGTCATTTGGTTCGCTATTTTAGTCGTCTAGAATTGCATCCATGGGTGACCACTGGTGAATGGTAAATCGAGCATTTGACTACCATCTATGAAACAGGTTATCTAACTTAGGGTTAGGGGATTTGGAAGTTGAAACCTCATAGTAGATAACAGACAACAGTACTGTACAACTCTTTCAAGTAATTCCAGCTTAATATACCAATATAAAAAGATGGTAGCATTCTTCATAGGTAGTAGGGTTGACGCCAAGATGTGCTCCGAATATCTCCTTTTGCCCCACCCCCGAAAAACTGGCAACAGATGCCCATGGTTGCGTCCGTTTAGATTTGAGGACACACAATAGAATCTACTCAGAGAGGACATTCCCTAATCTTTTACATTGTTTCAAATCGAAACTAGCATAGAACCCAAAAAGATTAGGGGATTATTTCATCATCATCATAAGTCTTTCAACGTCCGTCGTTGGACATAGACCTTCTCCAGGATTCGCAACACTTCTCTATCATGGGCGTCACAGAGCCAGTACTTTCTGAATTCGTCTAGCTTGTCCCTCCATCTAATATTCTGCCGGCCTCGGTTGCACATGTGATCTCAGGGGATCCATGTCGAGAGTTGCCATGTCCATCGGTGGTCCGCCATTCTTGCAACATAGCCAGCCCACTGCCATTTGAGTTTTTTAAAGGATACTATGATGTCTCTGACTCTGGTTGTTTCCCAAATGTACACAATTTGCAGATCTGTCTCTTGGTTACGTTCCATGTTTTAGCTCCATGTGACTATTGGGAGGATGCATTGGTTATACACCCTTCTTTTTAGGATTAATGGGATCTTTTTTTTGAAGATTGAGCTTGCTCTGCCAAAGGCTTACCATCCTAGTGTGATTCTTCGCTTGATTCCTTCTTCTTTTGAGGGTCTCATGGAGATTTGTTGTCCTGGGTAGATGTAGTGATCTACTTTCTCCAGTTCTGTGTCCTCGATTTTGATCTTAGTATTTTTCATCCCCGATGTGGTTGTTGCACGTGATCTTCGTCTTGCTGGAGTTCATGTGTAGGCTGACATTCTTACTCTCATTAGTTGGAGGCCGTGTAGGTTCTCAGCAAAAAGGGCAATGCTGTCTGCAAATCTGAAGGTTGCTCAGATACTCTCCATCTATTCTAATTCCTTTACTCTCCCAATCTAGTCTTCTGAAGATCATCCTGAGACAGGCTGTGGAGAGTTTGGGTGAGCTGGTATTACCTTGTCTAACTCCTTTCTAGAGCTGAAAGGGGTTCGAGTCTTTATTTTTACATAAATGGATTTATCGCAAACAAAATGGGGATTTTATTTTTATTTCTTGAATTAGGACTGAAAAAACTTAAAGAAGACAGAAAATCGGTGAATGTCGATCGAGTTTTAAAGGGAAATGGAGTTATACCATTTATGTTTTTTATTTCTTTCCATAAATAATATATGCTGAACAGCTTGCGTATTGGCTGTTCGAGGAGGAGAGTGAAGTCTTAGATGACAAACAAGGGGAGTAATGGTGGGGAATATCGGAAGGCAGATGTGTTGTTCGTCACCTCTCTTCCTTTCTTATAGATTTTAAGAATAATGCATCATAAAATCATTCTCCTCTTAGATTTTTCTTCTTTCCCCAAGAATGAACTGACAAACAAACCAACAAGCATGATTTGTAGAAAATTGCTTTTTACTGTAGTTCATTGATAAGCCTAAAAACTGAATGCTAAAAATATTTTCCCTATTGGAGGAGGTCCTCGAGTTTTCAAAGTTTGAAACCACTACTGTAGAGGATGGCGCATATTTGGAAACATGGGCTCAGTGAAATACAATCTTACTCTGGTGAGGCGTGAAGTGCAGATTGAACTCACTCAGAAAGGTTTGTGGGACTCGACTGCTAATCATTTCTCCGTAGCTGGCCCTTCAAAGGAAAGAGGAACAAATCTGAAATTTATAGCATAGATGCGCTTTTTCGAAAGATCCTTTCTTTAGAAACCCATACCTTCCAAACCTCCTACCTTTGAAAGTCTTTCTCTCTGGAAGCATCTTCATTTGAAATTCCATGTTTTAATGACGTAATAATAAGTCAGATTCATTGGAAGTGTGGATGGGGATGCTTTGTAACGATGATGTGAGTGCTTTGCTATGTAGATTTGTCAGATTGTCAGTCAATCAGTGACAGCGACTTAGATGTAAGTGTAACCAACAAAATTCACGAAACATAGTTCTGGACTATGTAATTTGGTGAAGGAGGCGCAATTGGAGAGACTCTCAAGAAGAAAAGAATGCATACCTTCCAAATCAGATTTCAAAAGCGTGGTTTTTACCTGGATTCTAACAATGATAAGTGGTGCCAGTGAGAAATACGTAGTTACCTTTAACCTTTAAGGGGTAAGTAAACTCAGTTTTGGTTTTAAAAGGAGCGAATAAACTCCATGATAAATTCTGAAAGTGAAGCCAAAAGACAGGGTTGCGCGTCACGAAAAACAAGACGCATCTTTTTTTTACTTCATCTGTTCCTGGATGCTGAATTCTTTTTCATTTATTCAGTGATTGTTTTCGCCTACCTTACTCTTCATGTCATTTTTTTCTCATAGAACATCCCCGGTTTGGTTACAAATTGACTGATGCAATTATCACTGTGGAGTGAAGGCGGAGAAATACGGAATCTCAACTGGACACGTCAAAACAATAGGTGAAATGAAGCAAAGAATGCGACCTTATCCTATATCTATCCATCTATGTATCAATCTATCTCTGCAGGGATACACGTCATTGCCCGGGAAAATATTGTTCAAGGTTGGAGTATGTATGATTTAGCATTATAAAAATGAGCAGAAAATTCTTATTTCATTTCGGTGTTGATTTTATGTTTTTTTTTTTTGCGATGGGATTGTAAGACCTATTTTTACTTTACAAACCTGTTTCTTTATAACGTCTGTGTTGTGGCTGTGTGGCCTATTTTTCTAACCAAGCACAATATATACCTCTCTCGTTATGATTTGTGTGTTGTGGTTGTGTGGCCTATTTATACTCTTCAAGTGCAATACTGGCCTCCCTTGTTATAACATGAGTGTTGGGGTACAAAACAAAACACCCAGTTCTAACCGTGCCACGGTCAACGTATCTGTTTAAGAGTTGGATCAATGTATTTTGGAACTACGTGTAGATAGTATTTTACCTATATTTAGCTATTGTTGAGCTAGTAAAATATTTTGTACACCCGGCAAACTACGGTATACAGCACCGTGCTTTAACGTAGAGGGGTTCCCGTGCGTACAGAAGTGATTCCTGGAATATGCAGTTACTTTCATGGAATATGAAATAAAAATTGAAAAAAATAAAATGAAAAGCACGAATCGAAAAAGAATCAGTGTTTAACGCTCGTGAGAGACAGTGGGGTATTGCAACATCCTGAACGATTGTTGAAAGCAACAAGTGTTTTTGTATCATCTTGGAAGAACATTTTGACTTAGAAAAGTTGTGGGGGTTGCTTTCATAACTTATTGAACCTTTGGACGATAGAAAGGAATTAATTAACTACATTAAGGAACTAAAGCAATATTTTACAGAATTATTGTTTACATTATGAGATATTTTATGAACCCCATACTCCGAGGCATTACTTTCGTAAGACGGACGGAAAAAGCTAGTTTAACATCACAGTCACTTATTAAATTGAGTCACATTCGAAATCCTACAAAATGTAATGTTTGATTCTCAGTATCAAAATAGACAAAATTCAGGAACTTGTTTCGATGTTAAAGATTGAGAGCACAGGAAATATCACCCATAAAATGTTTTTTTTTTGTTTTTTTTTGTTCAAGTATTTGATTATAAAAATATCTCAAAATACACAAAATCTTGGATCCACCACTGTTGATTTGAAATTTTGTCCAGAGCAGGTATTATTTTTCGTCAGTTCAATAAGATCTTATCTGTATTCTCCCTGTGTAAATTTGTTGGATGATTTAAAAAAAAAATTTCTACAGTTTTCTTTCGTAAATCAATTGTGCATTTAAGAAACAGTGACTTATTAATTTCTTGTTTCGATCATTGAAAATTGTGTGTTTTTTCACATGATTACTGATTCAAAATGTCAATTTCTCTCTCTCTCTCTCTCTATATATATATATATATATATATATACTTCCCTCTCTCTCACTCTATATCTCTCCATCAATCTATCTCTATATATACATATGTATATACGCTCCTCTCTCTCTCTCTCTCTATATATATATATGTATATACATATATATATATATATATATATACATGTATACATACATACATATATATATATATATATATATATATATATGTATATATATATATATGTATAGTTTAGAAAGCTCTTAAGATTTAAACACAAAACATTAAAAACAAACACACCTAGATTTTTCAAATTACAAGAAAATGATTATTCATTAGATTTTAGTAAAATTTTCACTACTTATTTAAGTTCGTAATAACACTACTGCTTGAATTAGCGATTTAACTGCAAGTTCTACGATCCAATTCTCGAAAAAGTAAAAGCTATATAAAGCTTTGAGAATAAACTTTCTGATACGTATCAGATACTTTTGGCTTTCATTGTATCTGTTTATCTTAGAAACTCGACACTTCTCTTTTTTCTACATCTCCCACTATTTTCTTTGGCTTCTTATATCTCCCTCTCTTCCTTGTGCCGCTACAGTTCATGGTGGTCATTCAGTTGAAACAAAGAACGTCTTAATTACTGTTGCCAACCGCCCGATATTTAGTAGGACAATCCTATACTTCAAAGTATTGTTCAGTATCCTATATCAACTCGTAAATGTCCTATATTCTCATTCCTTGTCCCATATTGGTCTGTGAATGTATAAGTTTTCCCTCAGATTTCGTGGAAGTCAGGGCAATGACAGCTTATCAATTTATTATTTTTCATTTTTTTTCCTTTCACAACGTACCTCCATCAACAAAGTTTTGAAAGTGACAATTTTCTGATATGTTTACGTTATTTCTAATCATTTAAATGTGCTCTTGAATTCTCTTTTGAAAACTTAAAAAGTCTTTTTAAGTCATTACTTGGATATCCCAAAACATCGGGGTACTCCACATCCTTCCTTTCCCTACGTCCTATATTTCAATTTCCAAAAGTTGGCAACCCTAGTTTTAATGCAAGGAAAAGTGTTGCCAACTCTATTCTCATATTTACATCTAAAATTGAGACAGAAAAAATCTAAAAACATCTAAATCCCCCAGAAAAATCTTTATAATGATATAAAATATCCTACTTATTATTATTCCCTCGTTCACTGCATATTCCATCAAAACGGTGATGATGATGATGATGATGATAATAATAATGATAATAATAATAATAATAATAATAATAATAATAATAATAATAATGATAATAATAATAATAATAATAATAATAATAAAAATTAAGTTAATGATTCTCCTTACTTTTGTTCGGACTATTCAGCTAATTAGTCAGCTAAAACCTACGTTTGTGTCAGTTACAAATTTTGCGTATCAAGTACTGAATTACCTCCCTTATATTTTTTTTCAATTCCTTTGATTTAGAAAAATCTTGCCTCAGAAATAAAACGAAAAATGGCATCCGATATGCAATATGCTTTGTCTTATAATTCATATGATAACAATTAGTTAATCCCCATCAACGCCCGAAACAAATTCCTCTAAAAACATGAAATATGATCCACCATTTGTGACTAATGAGACTAAATTCATCCAAAATACGGTCAGATTATGCTATGGTTAGTGCGCCTGTCATCCCACTGGTCTTGGTGTTCGATTCCCAGTATGACCGAAGAGTGTAAAAGACTTTTCATGACAACAAATTTCCCGATGCACTCGGCAGCTAATTGAGTACACTTTAAGCTGCGTGATGAATAGTGTGGAGTATACACCTGGGGCAGTTGCATCCAGCCGAGGGTCTGTAAAAACTTGGTATAAAGTCCTGGTCTTAACCGGATTAGCAACCTGCAAGGTTCACTAATCTGACGCATGCAACAGAAACTGGGACTTCGTCATCATCCTGAGTACTCCATGGTGGGTTGTCTCTTAAAAGGCGAGACAGTTTACCACCAAAAATATCAAGATTTGCTTTAATCTTTTAGAAATATCTAAATCACATTTTAAAACATCCAAATTCACATCCTGCATATGGAAACAATTGATAACACACGGACACAACCAAAATAATCTAAACGTAGATTAAGAACATCTAAATCGGCCACACTGTCCAACAATATTTTTATGTGATTTTCAATCAATAAGACCCCCAAAGTTACATGCAACAGACGTAAAGTAAGGATCCAGTTCAGCTGTATAGTCACATTATGAATAGATATCAAACTTTAAACCTTAAAAATTGATCTCTTATTGATTTAAAGCACAAAAAGTTATTCAGGAAAAAATGTTTTCCTAAAAATCGACGATGCTGACTAAAACGAATCTTAATCTATTTTTCTCATTCTTTGTCTCCTACATAGCAAATGAAGAATTAACTCCGGGTGACTCTGGCACTCACATGCCTCAGCCACATTAACGCCCTGCTGCTATTACCTACTGAGCTACAAAATCTAATGCCTGATGGAAGATCAAATCAAACAGATAAACCTACTCTCCACTCCAATCTCGAGTGCAATGTTTTTTTAAGTAGTAGCTTTAGTATCATAAAAGGACTTTATTATTAGATGAAGTATTATAAATCTTTACTATCTTTTTCAACGGTCGACAGTTCTATGAATGCCAAGAAGCTTTTCATTCAGGACAGATTTGAAAAGGTTCATTGTGATCATAAGAAAAGAATGATAAAGGAAGAGAGGAATATGTATCTTTTATGCTACATCACGTGAATCCTTTTTCAAATCAATTCTCGAAATGAAAAAGGTGATGTAAGAAAAAAGAACGTGCCCAATTTTAGAAGTTGAAACATTTTGTAACATGTCATATCGTAAGCATAAAGCTATGACGTATAAATCATAGGAAACACAAAAATATGTACGAACTTCTTCGATACAAACAAAAATGTATCAAGGCCCAAAAAAAAAAAAACAATCTATTTTCAGCGAATCCTTTCTTTAATCTCTTAACAGTTTTACGTTATTCTTGATTTTGATCAACTGGGAACAAATAATATTATTGGAGATCCATATGCTGCCAACTGCAATCAAAAATGGTGTAAACAACGTCGCAGGTTTTGATCAGGGTCTGCTCTTTTGCTTCACTTGTTTCTGTCTCTGAAACACTGGGTCTTTACTCTTTTTGCACCCACCATTACTTCTTCTCTCTTCCTGCACACCTCTCTCTACCCTCAACCCGTGTAGGCTTGCAGTTCATGGTGGTCATTCGGTTGAAAGAACAAACGTCTTAACGTCTAGAGAAGGTGCGAGGCAGTCTAGGTCTCCGCGATCAGAGCGGCGAAAACGGCAGAAATTTGGCGCTAAAAAAAAATGAAAGAAAATCCCCCCCAAAAAAGGAGAAAAAGGAAGCAAATGGAGATTTGAATAACATAGACAAGAAGCGCAGAACGAAGGGGATGAATCTGGCCGCTGGGTAAGAATCTGGTTCTCGCCAAGTCAACATGACCCGAATTACTTGGTGCGGAGAAGAAAAAAAAAATCATGTCGGCAACTCAGTGCTTAATTTTGTCTCCATGACGACAAGGAGGCCATCTCTCCAACTACACACTCACGCATAGACATAACTTTCAGAGCTTATAAGGATAATTCTCTTGACAAATAACGTTTCTTTTTTAAATATTGGAAATATATTTAGCCATTGCAGATAACATCAGTTTACGAATTCGATATATAATTTTACTCTGTGAAAGAGGGCATCAGATTTCAAATGTAGCTGAATGGGGAATCGAATGTCCACAGAGATATGTAGAAAAATAATGCATCAACCATCCTCACGTCCATATCAGCGATTTCTGATCCCAAAGAGATCCTAAGCGGAATAGTTGTGGCATTACTAGCCGTAGAAAGATGGTTTAACTGGAAATCTGTTCATAAAAAAACAGTTGGTAAGTTCAAACTAAAGTAAGAGCACATTTTTCAAAAATCAATAATCAATTTTGGAGTTTTAGTACATGGTAATTTTTTCGGGGTGGTGGTGGCTTTAAATGACTATCTATAACATTTTAGCTATAACATCAGCCAGAAATAGATAAGTTTTGCCGATTTCATCCGTTTTAAAGACAATTTTAGCTATCAATAAGTGATATTTGGCCACATCGTGAAAATTTAACGCTAGATACATGATAAATTGATTCAAATAAATTTTCTTTCAATCTTTTTTTTAAACCTTTTTATGACATAACATCAATTGGCAAATAAAACTGAAAACCCTCTCCTTCCTTTTTCTGGTGTTTGAATTAACCGGAATCGACCAACAGACCGATAGAACAACCAACCAAAACTTATCTTATTGAAATATATGGACACCTCGAAAAAATCTTATATATTTCAATCAATATCAAAATCGAAACTTTAAAAAGTTATATGAATTTTTGCCATATGTTTAGACACTTTCAATTCATTAAATAATCTTAATAATAGTTCATCATTTGATAACAATCAAAAACCATTCCAACATTTACTGTACAGACACTATAAAAGAAAAATTGCTTGAATTACGCAAAAGTAATTTTTCTTCCTGAACCAATTATTGAAACGATTTGAATTCCTATTAGCAAAATGTGAAAGATGAATCTGGTTTACGCTCTTTGATAAGGACAAAACCGTTGCATGGCGTGTCAAAGTATCGGAAATATTTTGTGGTTTGGGGCATACAATTTTTGAATGCAACGCAACATATTTCTGATACATTGCCGACGCCCTATTGATATATATGCTTGCAAAACTGACCTATAAATCGTGACAGGAAGACTCAACAAAGTAGAACCGATTATAGGAATAACAATGTACGTATATGTATATGCCAAATACACACACACACACACACACACATACATATACATATATATATATATATATATATATATATATATATATATATATACCAAAGTACAAATCAATAATTGAATATCCAATATGTGATGGGTTAATTCCATAAAGTGCTCTATACACAAACATTTAGTTAGAGTAGAGCTTTGAAAAAAGAATTGCCTGAAGGAGACAAGGAGCAAATCTATTTTCCCACTTTACACACACACACACACGCACACACACACACACACACACATAGTCTAGAGAGCTTCATAGCTTTAAACACTAATGATTTTTAAAAATTAAAAAAAAACAACATTTTTATGTCACTTCAGTCACTTATTTCCAAATATTTTTTAACGAAAATTATGTAATTTTCTACAGTGTTTTTTTTTTCACTTCTGTTTTCCTTATACCTTGTCATCATGGTACCATGTGTCTCTTGTTGGCATCATCAGTTGTTTACCATGTAAACATTTTGGAGGATTTCAAAAACAATTTTATTCTCATTTACGTAGGTTACCCCAAAACGTATTTAAAGATGAGGGATCAATATGTATAACAACAGACATGATTTGCAGTTCGTGTCTCTTCTATTGTGTGTTCACCCATGTGAATATCAAATCCGTTGTGTCGGTTTGAATCTCAGATTGAATGCAAACTGAGAAAAACTTCATCGAGTTGATTCTCTACCAGTATATCCCACAGGAAAATTTGACAATTATGTCGTATACCATCAAGCATCCGTTAATTTGCTTTTTTCCTTCAAATTATCCAATAAATTATCCTTATAATTCCTATATTAATGATTGAAATGAAACCAAACTACATTCTTGCTGGTAGTAACACATCGATGGGCTATTCTATTCATATACTCAGAGAATTTATTACATGGTTTATCCATGTTCAATTTCCCATCCTGTCCAACTACCTATCAGTCAGACAAATAGACCGGACCCAAATGATTCCTTTTTCCCTGGTTCCAGTCAATACCAAAGAAAGTTCACACTGAAAAAGACTGGATCCATTTCTTTTGGTTACCTAATTCACCTAACATTAATACAAATTTATTCATTCTAGTATTTATTCGTTCATTCTATTTGCATAGTTTCGTGAACATATTCTCTACTTTTTGTTATTGTTTCGTAATGGTCAAACTGATTAGTTTAAAGATAACAGGATGTCTAGTCATGAACTTATCAAATTGTCAAACAATCTGACTGATTTCGCCGCCTTGATCGACAATTCTTGCAACTACAGAAACAATTTTCGGTATAAAATCAATAAATCCAAGAGTAGCTCTAGTTATTCTCAAATTTTCTGATAATATACTTCCGTAAAATATATAAATGGAATACTATTTATTCAAAATGGCATGTGTAGATACGGAACGGAAAGGAGACTCGTTTATCAAACAATTTATAGATAAACATTCCATCCTCGATATTGATATCCTAGTAGAGAGACGTTGCTTGCATTCACTTATGTTCACACTTTGATTCAAGATCCTTTGTGTATATACTACTATATAATTTTCTAAATTCTCCTCCATCATTAAGAGAACATAAGTCGTTAAAAAACGGGTACAACCTAAAAATGAACGAGCTCACTTTATGTTATTTCTAATAAAACATATTATGAAAATATATTCATGTCAACGTAAATGCAAATTTACTGGATCGATTCCCATTGAGACACCAATAGTCTGATGTAATATTTTATTTTCTATTTTAAAGTAACATTCCCTAATAAAATGCACTAAGGGTAAAGCACGTAAAGTAAGTCTTGCTTTTTTTACACTAGAAATCTTCATAGTTTGCGAACCAAATATATTTGCGTGGATAATGGTGTTCCTATGAAACCTACTTAAGACAGTATCCTTTGAAGATGATTTTCTTTACATATAAATGCTATATCGTTCAGCCCTCTATCAACCGGGACTACAACAAATTCATTTTGAACTTCCAAGAGGTACCTGAGAATTTTTTAGCACCGGACTCGTTTTTAGAGGGTGTTCAAAGCATTTTACCTGTTGGATTTTTTCATTTGCGAATCAGAGTAATTCTTCTTTCAATCTGTTGAACGCTGATTCTATAATTCGACATTTATTTGACATAGATAAGATGAAAAATATCTAATGCTTTTTTCATCATCATCATCATCAATCTTTTAGCGTCCGTCGTTGGACATAGACCTTCCCCAGGATTTGCCACACTTCTCTATCATGGGCGTCACGGAGCCAGTACTTCCTGAACTTGTCTAGCTCGTCTCTCCATCTAACATTTTGCCGGCCTCGGTTGCGCATGTGGTCTCGGGGAATCCATGTTGTGAGTCGTGATGTCCATCGATTGTCTGCCATTCTTGCAACATGGCCAGCCCACCGCCATTTGAGATTTTTTATGGATTCTATGATGTCCCTAAGTCTTGTCTTTTCTCGGATGTACTGTGCTGTTTTGTGGTCTCTCCATGTGAGGCCCAGCATTATTCTTTCATGTGCACGTTGCATGGTTCTCAGCTTACGGGTCTATCTCTTGGTTAAGTTCCATGTTTCAGCTCCATAAGTGACTATTGGGAGGATGCATTGGTTATACACCCTTCTCTTTAGGATTAATGGGATCTTATCATTTTTGAAGGTTGAGCTAGCTCTGCCAAAGGCTTGCCATCCTAGCGTGATTCTTCGCTTGATTTCTTCTTCTTTTGAGGGTCTTATGGAGATTCTTTGTCCAAGGTAGATGTAGTGGTCTACTTTCTCGAGTTCTGTGTCCTCGATTTCGATCTTAGTGTTTTTATCTCCAATGTGGTTGTTGCACATGATCTTCGTCTGGCTGAAGTTCATGTGTAGGACGACTTTCTTGCTCTCTTCATTTAGTTCATCCATCATTAGTTGGAGGTCGTGTAGGTTCTCTCATTTAAATATTTGTTATTATTTACACACTTTAATTATATACAATTTGGACCTTTTGTGTAGAAATTTCTCAGAAATTACTCGAAACCTGGCACTTATAAGATTTTCTACTGTTCGTTTATTATCAAAAAAATATTTTGTATCGTTGGTTCTGATCAATATGTTACTAAGTATTTATTCTCTTCTTTTCTCTAATCGCTTGGCAGGGCTTGTGAGATTTCCTTGTGATTAAAGGTTTTAGATAAATTCACATGATCAAATCCTTCTATTTTCATAAAATAAACGACGCAAGCATTTCGAGATATACTCTCCTTTTTCTCGATTGGTAGTTTACGTGATTTTGTGTCAAATATACCGAATACATATTCGTATTATTTATGTAATATTGTCATTTTATACATCAATTCAGATTGTAACATTATTTTAGAAGTTATATCTTTCAATGTTTTCTTTTTTATTTGATTCAGAAGTTTCCTAATGTAATCGAAAGATCCAGGAAAGACGTTATATATATATATATATATATATATATATATATATATATATATATATATATATATATATATGTGTGTGTGTGTGTGTGTGTGTGTGTGTGTGTGTGTGTGCGTGATCTCTTGTTTAACTCTATTCAACGGAGCCTAACAATGAGCGACTACAATTACGAATTTAGCCATCATAGGATGATGTGAAGAAAGTTGTCAGTTAGGAAAAGAAAAGATTTTAGGCTGATTAGTACATCTGGCGAAGAGTGGTGTCAGGAAACGATGGTAAGCTCACATCTGGCAAAGCCTAGTGGTTGGTTTTTGTCGAGCTCCAAGAGAGTTGACTTTATTATTGCAATTACCTAGATTACTGAACCTAAGAGACGGATGAGAGAGGGTAAGAGAGGTGAAACAAAACATGTTTTCGAGTTTTAGGTATTTATTCTGGTTGTAAACCATGGATTTCTATTGAGAAAATATCATTTTTTATTCAATTACCAGTATATATATACTATATTTATTTCATTATTTGGTGAAAATTACCTTGCCACTAATGATGTCATTAAAACAGTTGATATACTAATACAACCATCAAACAATACAAAAACATACAAATTTAAAAAAGGCAATAGATTTTCGTCTGTGATCTTGATGTATTCGTCCGACCATACTTTTTATAATTACAAATAGATTTATTTTCTCGGTAGGGTTTCCGTGACCTAGTGATCTTGGGCATTCTGCTAGACATCTAGACATCAGTAGGTGTAGGAGTCAAATCCAAGAGGGAACAAAGCATTTTTTCTTTCTCTCCTTGCTTTCAAGACCAGTGATGGACGAGCCATTAGGCTGAGTAGACCTTTCTTTTTTTTTTCTTGCTTTTGACAAGTGGTAGATAAGCCATTAGGCCTTCTTTCTGTAAAATTTTTACTATCAGGTTTTGAGTTTATTTTCGTAATTTACAATGACGGATGGCAATGACCGGGACAAAATCGATTAGCATCATGCACGAATAACAATGACATATTAACGTACACAAAAACTGATGATTAATTCATATCCACTTCTAAATCCCAACTCAGGTTGACTTGTTATGCTGAAGTTAGAAAAACCCATCTGCTGGAACTACTAGTTAATGAGTTGAAGAGAAACACATAATTTTGGAATGATATTGTATGGAGAAATGAATTCTATTTTGTTTACTTTTCAGCTTTTAATGAAGCAAGGGAGTTTGACCTCAGAGCAGACAAGCTTGTTTGTTGCTTATGACATTCTTATGGATACAGATATGAAAACCTACTGTTTTTGCGAAGTTCCATTGTAGAACGTTTTTATGATGGGAATGTCGTCTCAACAGAAACGTGCACATTCCCTTCTAGAATGTTTGTATGGGATGGGGACATTCTTCTTTTATTAAGAAATTTAGTTTGTTAAAGTATTTGTGTGCATAAGCTATAAAAGGATGGTTTGCCCACCGTGCTATTTTACTTTTTACTGCTTATACACTCAAACAACCTAACCTCCTTCTACTAATATATATATATATATATACATATATATATATATATATATATATATAAAGAGAGAGAGAGAGAGAGAGAGAGAGAGAGAGAGAGAGAGAGGGGAGAGAGCACACTGGTAGATGGGGAATTATGCGTAAGTAAATATATCGCTTTCAGTCCTACTGACCGTCCAGTTCTGCGTGGAGCAGGGGTAGAGCGTCCGCCTTTTGGTCAAAAGCTAAGGTTTCGACCCCACCTAGTGGTACTGGAGGGGATATTGGATAGTCAGTTGCCAAACTTAAGAGTTGTAATATAATGAAACAGCTCTCTGTGGATTACACAATTATATATATATATATATATATATATATATATATGTATATATGTTATTAGGAAAATCGATGCATGATCCGACAAAATGATTTTCAAGTTGAGTTATATCACAGAGAAACTCTTATTTGGAATGGATAGATGTAAGATTTCGCCTGGACAACATAAATAGATTAAACAATCAAAGAAAACGTTTCCTATAACAGTCCCACTTTCTTTATTCATTTTATTTACGTTGTCTAGACCAAATGGCACATTTACTGTATGATAACAGGTGATCAAATCAGAGTTTCTATATAATTTAACGCAATATATATATATATATATATATATATATATATATATATATATATATATATATATTAGCAAGGATACCCGGCTTTGCCCTGACAAAACATAAGTTGAAACTAGACAACACATTGGAATATGATTTTTTTTTATTCTTACGCAACACAAGTGGAAAAACTATTATTCACACAGATACGTAAATCTTTACTTACAAATATATGCTGCTTACCGACTGTCGTAGACTGATAGCCTAACCGAAGTGGTGATCAGATGAAATCAACGAAATTAAGATGAGGCTGAATAGTAGTCAAAAATGAATCAGAATTGTTTAAAGCACTTCACCTCAAAAAAATAAAATAAAAATAAATCAATCGTACCCGCTTGGGGTTTCGAAACAGTTCCATCCCTTCTTATATGTTCGTGTATTTGTGTTGTTGTGTGTTTGACTGTTTGACTGTTCCGGGACTCCTGGTCATACCGTTTTATCTACAGACTTGAAAATTGGTATCAGTACCCATATAATTTGAAAAAAAAAAGCTCTTTAAAAAAGTCTTTTGAAACCTTATTTTGACGGGTTTATTGATTATGTCTAGATTTTCTAGAGGTTATTTGGTTTTATTTTGAATAGTAACAATGATTTCAAAAATAGAATTTATTCTTCAATGGAATTTCTTTCACATGACTTCAAATTTGGACGAAATGGTTGTCCAATCATTGACTGTGAAGGCGAGTTACTTTCAAGTTAATCTTAGAAACGGACCTGATTTTGAGTCGTTTGTTCGTAGGCTTCATCCCAGCATCACCTTGTATTGGCAATTCAGTTTCAGTGAATCCTGCTAGATGTGCCCCTTGAGTGTTGTCACTTTGTTGGGTCAACGAGCTTCAGGCACTGCATAATTCTCTGGTGACACTCTAGTTACGTGTAGGTAGTCAAGGACTCGCCTCCATAGAGTAAGATGCTGATTTTATTTATTTGCATCCCCTCGACTACAAATATGACACGAAGTCGGATTAAGGTGGGGCCCCACACGCTCGAAAACGTGCCGGCACATGGTGCAATGAACCTGAGTCCCTACACACGACTTGTATGGACGTCGGGACAAGCTGGACGTCAGGACAAGCTGGACGTCAGGACTAGCTGGACGTTGGGATAAGCTGGACGTCGGGACAAGTTGGACGTCGTTCACAGGACGAATTCTATTGTACGAGATTCCCCAAGTCTTTGCACATGATTTCGCGAAGTCATGAGAGCTGGCTTGACTTGGTTCATTGGATGGATCCTGTTGATGCTCTCAAGACAAGCCTGAGTATGCTGAGAACACAGGGCTGGTAGACTTGGATGGGTGTGGTCTGTCAGTGTCCTACTCTCCCATACCCTGTTGGTCACTTTGGCCATGATGTTGTTCGACTTCTAAAGTCGTCAAATTCGACTTCAAAAAGTGGCTGTTGCAAACTGGGGCGTGAGATCATCGACAGCCTCCAGGATGACGTAGTAGATTTTGATGAACAGGGGAGTGATTTCTTGTGCACTGACGTTTGTTTTTTTCTGGCTGATAGTGAGACGAAATTGTTTGCAGGCATCAGCCAAGCAATCTCCCAGTTTCTAGAGGACCTCCAAGATGTGGGTTACGAGAGCCTCGTCGTCAGCAAAACAGCAGCTCCATAGTAAGTATCGTCACCATCTTGGTCTTGGAGGTCAGTCATGCCAGGCTGGACAGCTTACCATTATACCTGGTGTGTAGCTAGACGGTGTTTGTGGACGAGTCAAAGGCATAGGATGAAAGCAAGGAAAAGAAGATACCGAAAAAGGTTGGCACTTGCACCCAGCCTGTGTCATCTCTTGTTTAACTCTATTCAACGGAGCTTAACAATGAGCGACTACAATTACAAATTCAGCCATCATCCATCCTTTCGTTTCAACGTTCGTCTATAAAACTGATCTGTGCATTGTTCATTTTCTAAAACAGCATCTACCAGCGTCATTTGCTTTCCTGGTTCTGATGATATATAATCATTGTAGAGGAAGCGCTTGTAATGGCGGTGTTTGCTTGACGTACGAGTTACACTGAGTAATTTGTCACCTGTCGTTTAACAAAGGAGTCAACATCTCCTGCGTTGCAGATTGAATGCAGGTAATCGTTGCTGAGAACAAACCGGAAGTCATCTGAACCCTTCTCCCGTCGATAACCTCCTCGGACCATTTTATGTAATATCGCAGAGTACGTTGAGTGTTGGCACTCTTTCTGACGTTTTGTGAGGTTCTATATTTGACACGAGCCCCATTTGCCACCATTGTTGATGGACAAGGATTTCGAAGAGGGTCTATCCTAAAAGACTGTCACCTTCACGCCAGTGTTAGGATTGATCACGATGCTGTGGACTTTTAGATTCGAATCTATCCTAAAAGAAAATAACCGGTTTTCTCGTAGTTTTGGAAGCCGCATAAATTATTCGGTATTGTATCGAGTTGCGTGTATCAATTCATATATCACTTCTGTCTTTCTATCCACTTGATAATGCACATTTTGACGCGCAGTGGACTGACCTGCGATAACTGTGGGCGAAATGACCGCAATATGAATGTCCAAGTCTTGAATATTTATGGTTTCATCGGAAACAGTGCCAAGGTGAGCAAAGTCACGTAATAGAGGTTGCCACTTCGTTTAGCAAGATAGGAAAAAAGTTTATAAGTAAAAAACCATGATTTTCTCCATTGACTTTTGAGGAGGTCTGCCGGCAAAAGTCTTGATAATGGGAGAGGAACCGGAAAAAATAAGCAGCTTGTTGCCTGGATGTTCTTGTTAGAGGGAACATATCAATCATGTCTAAGAATTTTTTTAAAAAAATCTGCAACAGGAACGCTACAACCAACAAGCATATTACTCAAATACACTTCGTTGTTAAAACATTGGATTGTCATGATTCTTTGAAGGTGGAATAGAATCACCTGGAGAGTTTTCAAAATATTGTTTCTTTCGTTATAGATATAGTTCAGTTGTTGTTTTTTAATGATCTCATAGTACGCTACTTATAGTCTAGTCAGTCTGGATTGTTGGTTTGTATAGCTGTACAAATGTTTATCAAAACAGTGACCAATACAGTAACACAGTGTTCCCTAGACGTAAGCTGTGTTGCTGTTACACGATTCGCTTTGATGAAAATTTCTACTTCTGTACCGACCGACGATCCATACTCACTGAACTTCAAAGGCGTACTATTTGATCATCAAGAAGCCACCAGCGATGTAATGAGAGAACAATAATTTAAGAAGTTTCAGGTGTTTCTGCCCACCCTTTTGGAGGTTTCGGGCGGTTGGGTTACTGTACTTCAATTTATTCTCTGTTTCCTTCAACGTTGCCATTCGAAACGAGTCTGGCGATTCAAAAGGAGAAACAGAGTTAAGCCTGCCGGATCTCTTCACCTCCAGGTAAGAGCATCCAGAGTTTGCAGACATCTCACCAATGCCGGTACGATAGCATGATCTGTGTTCCAATATGAACCTTTTGCCGAGAGCACAGTCCGGTGCATAAGCTTGATCCGTCAATATCGAGGCCCAGAGCACAACAGATTGAGACGCTGGGGATATGAACAAGCTGCATTCCACATACGACTGAGTGGCGATATAAATACAATTGTGCCGATCAATTTATTTGTGTACCTAAGATGTGCATTTCCCTTCTCACACTCTAACGTAGCACACAGGCATTACAACGTATTACAAATTATTCAAGTATACATAGATGTACTTGTATAATACCGGTGAAGAATCGGGAGATTGTTTACATATTAATCGCATTCTGCATTTGATCACATTATCAGTGCTCTCTACCTAGGATCAGAGTGTAGTTTCTGTGCGTATTAATGAAACGTGTTACACGTAAAAATATCCATTGACACAAAAAACAAAAACAAAAAACGAATTGATTTCGAAATACGGCAATAGTTTACAATCTTATGTAAAAGAATTGTACAAGTATTGATGATTTTAAGAATAACTTACACAATTTTGAATCATTTCGGATCAAAAACGAATTTGAAAGGAATTTGGAAGAGTTATCAGCTGAAATAAAGAGAAGAATTTAGGGATAATGTGCCTGGTAAATGTTACCTTGTTCTTATAAACTTGTAATTTTTTTTTTTACTAAGTTTCATATATTTTTAACACTTGAATTAATGTGTATTTTGATGTTGAATATCTATTTTTAAAGTAAATTATAAACAGAAATCCTTATAGAGGCATTTTTAGATTTGTCCAACATCTCAATAACTCACTTTGTCTGTCCCCAGATAACTGACGTCATTTATTTTTTAAATCCAGAATCGACGTCGTTTATCGTTTTTCAATTAGTTCTCGTGATAGATAAAATATCCATGTTTTCTGTTTCAATTGCACATTCATTTTTTTTTTTGTCACCCAAAAATAAACATGGGACATTATAGGCTTTAGCGAGTTGAGAAGACTCATAGAAGAACTAATCGAACTATAGTGCAAACATCTTTTTTATAGATACAATTTGGAGACAGTAAAAGAAAGTTGAGTAGGCTTTTTCGTCACAAAGTACCTCAGAGACAATGTGGCAGGCTCCAAAGACCGAGTAGCCAGCGTCACCATATAACTTTCAAAAAGGTACAAACTGAATATCATCCAAGTTTACGCTCCCACTTCGCAATCAATCCAAGAGGAAAGAGACAACTTCTCTGATGACTTAAATTCCCTACTCAAAGACACCAGATACTTTGTGGTCATCATGGGAAACTTCAACGAACAGGTAGGACAAGGAAATGAAAATTGCGTCGGCAAATTTGGATATAAAGTACGGAACGAGAGCGGAGAAGACATTGTAAACTTTGCAACAGCTGATGGGTTCAAAATCATGAACACCCACTTCGAGGAGGGACCCAGTAGGATATGGACTTGGAAAAGCCCCAACCACAAAACGTAGAACGAAGACTACATCCCAACAGACAGAAGCAACACCGTCAAAGATATCCAAGTCCTAAATCAAGTCAACGTAAGGAGTGAACACAGAATGGTAAGATGTAAAATACAAGTCCCCCCCCCCCCAAAAAAAAACCAAACAAACAAACAAAAAAACAGGGAAATGTTCCACCTCTAAACAAACCAAAAAAACACACTCGATCCTTCAAGCTTGAACTGAAAAACAGATTTAAAATACTAACTGGACTAGACATCACCATTGATCAACTCAAAAAAGCAGGTAAGATCATCACTACTAAACTGGCTGTCCTATTTAACTTATGCCTAAAACAATGTCCCTGAAGATTGAACACAGCAATCATAATGCTTTTATATTTAAAAAAACCCGAAGATCTCAACAGCTACAGACCTATTAGCCTACTCAACTGTATATACAAACTTTTCACAAAAATCATCACCACCCAAATCACAAAAACACTGGATGAAAATCAACCACAGGAGCAAGCTGGTTCTAGGAGAAGCTAATCTGCCATGGACCACCTACATTCGATAAATTAGCTGAAAGAAAAAGCAGTAGAATACAAGCTACCAATGGCTGTAGCATTCATCGACTTCAAAAAAGCCTTCGACGCAGTGGAAATCCCTAAGGTCATGAAGGCCATCACTTTACAAGGTGTGCACCCCGTATACGACAGAGTGCTGCAACATATATACAGTCATAGCAACTCATTCATCAGGCTACATAAAGACTCTGAACCCTTCCAACTCCAAAAAGGAGTAGGACAAGGTGATACCAGCTCACCCTAACTCTTCACAGCATGCCTCGAGATGATCTTCAGAAACCTAGATTGGGAGAATAAAGGAATCAAAATTAACAGCGAATATCTGAACAACCTCAGATGTGCAGATGACATCGTCCTTTTTTGCAGAGAACCTACACGACCTCCAACTAATGCTTGGTGAACTAAATGAAGAAGGCAAGAACGTCAGTCTACACATGAACTTCAACAAGACAAGAATCATATCTAATAATCACGTCAGAAATAAAAACACAAAGATCTCTATCTATCTATCTATCTATCTATCTATCTATATATATATATATATATATATATATATATATATATATATATACATAATTACATCTTCAACAATCAAATATTGGTTTATAGATCAAAAATTGATTTTATATATATATAATTTATATTTTCGTTTCTAATTACGCCTCTTATCCACGGTTTATCTTTCAGTAGTACTCACTATCCGCGGTTTCCATTCCAGAAGTTCTCCTTTATCTTCAGTTTTCCTTCAAATGTCACCCAATATTTGCGTTGTCCGTGTCAGTGATACGTTGACACACCATTAAAATTCCATTCTTGTCATCTAAATATTCTATAAGTATGTATGCGAATTTCTTCTCCATTTGCGCTCGAAAATCTAATTGATCAATTTACTTTCCCATTAAGACATAGCAATTACATCATAGATTACGTTGCAAAACCTCTCCAGACTTTATTTCTGATAGCACATTAAGACAGCTTGAAAAAAGCAACAACTCAAAATCAGGATACTCGGATTATTAAAAAATAAATTACCCCCCCCCCCCGAATAGCTTTAGGCTACTTATTGCCGATCCATATATAAATAACCCTGTCATTTTCAACATTTTTTTTTCTGGTAGATAATGTATATTCTACTTTGATAAATAATTTTGCAGGTATTCTTAAATTATTGTTGCTAGGCAACAACTGACGTCATATTAATTACTTAGCAATATCTGATGTCATAATTTCAAGTACAGGTATCATCCAAAGAAGCCAGCTATACCAACAAAGTCTTTATCGAATGACAGATCCGGTCTAAGGCATGGGATCGGATCTGAAGCATCATTACCACTAATCTAGAGCACCCCAGCAATACCTTACGATACCACCATGTAAAAAATTCCAAAAGAAAATAGATATAGTCAGAACAAATTATATTAATGATAATCAATCTTATGATAATCTAGATGTTATAAAAAAAAACTGTACACTAAGTCCTAATAAAAAGTCAAAGAGTTTTTTTTCCCAGAATGAAAAATAAATATTTGGGGTGGGGGGAGTCAAGTGGAATACTGATTCTCAATTCTCAAGTCTGTTGATAAAACGGTGGGGCCAGGATCACTGAAACACACAAACAAACAAACGCATACAAATATAAAAAAAAGGATAGAACCTTTTGCAACCTCTGATGGCTACGGTTGTTCAGTGATGAAAGTTTTGAAATGACAGACAAGTTGACTGTATCAAGTTGCTGAATGGTTGATGAGTGTAAAAGTCAGCTTTCCACATCATAGAATCTAAAAATGATTGGCCTTATCAAAAACCGCCAATCAAAACTGTCATAGAAACTGCCAACATACGTTTCTTCAGTTTTCAAGTTGGGTTGGCTGGCTATGTTATCTATCATGCGTAAAGGCTGCATGAATCGAGCTGGAATAAAAATTGAAAAAAATCAACCCTAAATATGTTTTTAGTCCGTGGGGCTGGATTGACAATGTGAGTTTATGCTAAATGAATGCTTTTTTTAAAATCAGGATTCTTTTAGTGATTATCGCCCAATAGAGGGCAAGAGATGTAGCTCATTTATCATTCCCCCTTTTTTTCCCGAAATTACTCTTGATCATCCCCAGCACGGCATTATATCAAGTGACTCATCAGACCTGTTCATTTTCCTTTTAACTGGTAGCTCGTACCGATAAACAAAGGAATTGTGTCTACCTTGGTATTTTCCCAGACACCAGTTCCCTTAAATCGATTTGCAATCTCAGCCCGAGATTCACGGCATTAGAGACATAGGCAATCAATTTTAATGAGATGGCTCTGAATTATCTTTTGATATGGTATTGCCTGCCCCCCCCGCCACTTTCGGGACATAACGGGGGTCATGCCCAAGTTGTTCTGATGTGTTGCTATCATTCCACACGACTGTCCCGTGCCATTAATAACTTTCCCTGAAATCTTATAGAATATGCCCGTTCAAAATGACGAGGTTATTTATATATGGATCGGCATTTAGGGGCCAAGAAGTATTTTGTTTTAATAATTCAAGTATCCTAATTCTTCAAAGTCTCAACTCATCTCAAGCTGTTTAAATATGTGATGATCAGACATGAAGAATTAAGAGTTTCTCCGGCGTTATTTTTTATTGTAATGTCATTTTAGGGAGTTAAATCAACCTAAGAGATCATCCCATTCGAGTGCAAACGGCTGAACAAATAAGGAAAAAGAAATATTAGCATATAAGGTCATTAGATGGTAAAATTATAATGACTTCGTCCATCCTTCTTCTGGAAACTTCCAGTATTATTTGGCTAGAAATTTCACCACAAAAATTATGTATAGCATCACAGATTCTTAAGAAAGAGTAAATAGAGTCAGAAGTCACCTAACTACCCATGAATTCATTAATGATTCGATAAGAATTAAGAACATCTGCGCAATTTGATTACAATAAATGGTAGATCCTTCAACTTGTGCTCGTTACTTTTCACGCTTCTTCTATTCATTCACTTATTAATTTATTTTTGAAAATTAAGATCATTGCCCAACAAAAGGCGAGAAACGTAAATTATTCACTGATCACCCATTTTTTTTCTAATTTCAAACTTACTGCCCCAGAAGGGCCTGCGACGAAAAAATGTTGGTCACGTAATGGTTTCTATTGAATGACTAACCAGATCTGTATTATCAATTTACTCGTTTATTCATTCTTATTGTGCTCGTTTGGCACCGCTTCTGCGGTTTTCGAGACATCAACGCCATTCCAACCTTAAATGGCGTGTCTCAATGTCGTAATGCTTACATATTATTTTGATAAAAAATGAAATCTTTTTAGCTTTTAGAAAGTGGCTCTATCTATAATGTAACCATAATGATAAACCGGGCCCTGCTTTCGACCATTCGTTCAGTTTTGAAATATTCAGTTACTTCCCTCGTAAAGGTCGTCGAATTCTTTTTTCGCTTGTAATCTTTTTTATATTTTCATCAATTTTTCCAGCGACTCAATCATACCTGCAGTTCCTTCAGAAAATGAAGACCATTTTTTTCATCTATTGATTTATTTATGATATCAGTGATTCTTACATCGTAACTCTGAAGCCACTATTACTACCCAAACTTGAGAGTTTTGTATCAAAATCACCAGAAAGATTTTGTCCTAGTTTTTCGAGTGAAACTAAACGAAGAACTCATCCATATCAAACCGTAAACTCACGCATACCCCACAGGCGCATTCACCTACGGCTGTAAAAAGAGCCGACTTATTTTATCTTTTCGTCTTTAATCAGAATAACTTTTGAAAATGTACGTTGAATTTTATCGTTGAAAATTGGTATTCTCAGTATATCTTCCCAAATATACACCAGAAAAATAACTGACCTTTCTAATATAAGATTGATTTGCTGTGCTTTTTTTTCCTGTATGAAATTTAGAATGAAAATGCAAATTTGCTTAAAAATAAACCAAAACGAATACGTCAAAATACCTTCTTTGCTGGATGCGTAAAATTTGAAATCGGAAACAAGTTTACGCACGAACATAAAGAGTCTACAACTTACCTGTCGTTAGGAATGTGGTCCCTTTCTCCGCAAACAGATACTTGTGGTGCACCTCAAAGAGAATCTCACGCAAAATTCGAGAACTGAAGCCTTTCAAAGGAAAAAAACTCACGCAAAATTCTTCAGAAGTCTCGAGCCCCTTAGAGAGGAACTCATACCAATTTTTCTAGAGGCTTAGGACTCGAGCTCAACAGAAAGAAACTCACGCAAAATTCTTTAAGAGTCTACAACTCGATCCCTTCAAAAAGAAACTCATGCAAAATATCATTAGGAGCCTTCAGTAATCCTTTTTTTTATCATTGAAGGCCACAAAACTCCAACAATGAAACCAAAAGTTCATTCTTTGAGCGGTCAGAAAAAATGTCGAACAGAGTGATCCGGAGGAGATATCAGATGAAACTTCTTCGATTTATTGGTCTTCAATTCAGCGTCCAGGTGTCAGACCGGACGTTCGCATAACATCTCAAAACGAACAGACGGATTGCGAATTTGCCGACGACGAAAGTTCAGAACTTATCATTTCGGCACAAACATCTACAGTTGCAGACAGGAGACAATCTGAGAAAGTGACTTTGAATGCAGCCAATGTAATATACAAAGGGTTTCTTTTGATAGGCTCTAGTTTGATGATCGTTTTATTTCTCTTGTTTTGGAGTTTATACGGTTGCTTAACCCACGGCATCGAAAGAAACTCTATAATCTATTTCGTTCTGTCTGTTTTTAGTCAGCTTCATTTATTTTATTAACATACTGTCTCCCAAAACCAGAACTCATTGTCGTGGGTTAACGCCCAACTCATCAAAGGAAATTTAGACAAATCGAACAGATTTCGTCCAATATGTAAAAATATCAATATGAAGTTCAATAAATGACAATTCGACCCCTTGTCAGAGAAAGAAGATCCAAGGTATAGAAATGTTTCTTGAAAACAAATTCTTGCTCTCTTGATTCAACTGCTTGGAACCAGAAAGATTTTGTGAGATAATACTGACGAAATATCACGTCGGCTGTTAAAGGACACTTATTGCTTTTACTGCTTTCATCACCATTCACGAATTGAATTGAATGACTGCTCAACACCCGGCCTGATCAACAAGTCCAAAAGCAAAGGAATGCCTTGCAAGATATTTTGTGAGCCGATCACAAGCAAATAGTTATTATCATAAATTCATATTGCGTTTGTGTGTTCGCACTCAGTAAAACATTTGAAATTCTTGCAAAAAAAATATACATATATATACAAAATATAGATCATACTCTTCGACCGGACCCCATCGATTACTTATTGATCAGATTATTGATTTATTTTCACTTGGTCAGACATATTCGATCAATATAATAAAGACAGAAGCTGTTAGATCAATAAAACTTCAGATGAATTATTTTAATTATTTCATCCATATATATATATACATAAATATATATATATATATATATATATGGATATATATATATGTGTGTGTGTGTATGTGTGTGTGCGTGTGTATTAATGTACATATACTGACGTAGAACTTATATCAGAGCATTTTAGCCGATATGTTCTTTGACATTCAAATCAAATTGCAAAAATTCAGGACAACACGTAACTTTGGACGAGCCTATGAAATGACAACAGGCTTGACCGATGCAAGGGTTTCATGCACCTTTGAAGGAACTTGAAATTTGTGCAAGTATTTTATGCGCTTCAGGCAAGAATTATGATTTTGCATCTCCGGTTGGATTTTAATGACTATTTTTCCAGTTTGAAGTGTGCGCCTAGGACTTCTGCGCCTTTACAGCCACCTAGGTTTCCCAAATGGACGGGTCGGTCCGAGAATCTTGCTATGCCATGTAACGACGCCTTAACTAGCCTGATTCATCACAAATCCTACCGCCAACATTTTTGCTCAGGCTAACAGCGCACCATAACAAATCAATCTACGATACACAGTTAGATCAACCGAGCTGAATTCTTCCATAGTCTGACTGATAAAATCAACTGTGATGTGCTCAATTGACACGATCACTTGTAATGGGATTGTGAACAATCTTGTGTCAAGAGGAATATTTCCGAACAATCAGTATTTTCAATTCTTCAGTTTTCGAAACAACAGTACCCTCTAAAAACACCCCACAATATCATGGTTGGTCCCGTTTCTTTTAGTAACTATCCAAACTATAGACTGCAGATATGCACCTATCATATGATGGAGGGTTCTTGGGGATTTCTTTAGAAGTCTTTTTGCAAAAAACGATCAGCTCTCTAATAATCTTTTCAATGATATATAATTTGAGCCGAATTTCAATCGATTCCCAAATATGGTAAACAGGGCCAAAAATTTTTATCTAACGGAATTAATAAGACAACCGGTTTAGACAGCAAATGCGTACGGTAATGGAATTGCACCCTCACTAACACGTTGAAACTTTACGGGTACTTGGGCAGCAGTTTCCACGAAACTCATAACTTCTAAAACCTTCATCGTTCAACTTGGGGGAAAAAGCCAAGCGCACTGGACACACGTTCACTTTCGCATGTTTAGTTACTAAATAAACCAATATGAATTGATGTATTTTTTATACAAAATGTCAAAATCACTCCTACATAACATATCTGTCAGAGCACTCTAAAATGTCTAATCGGCGCGCTGTTTCAAAAGTTCGGTTTCTCTATGCAACGACTTTGAGTTTTCTCAATTCCCAACAGCTTTGGAGAGTGAGAAAACTCAAAGAAGCGGTATTTATCGTCATGTCGGCTATTTGTATACGTCAGACAAGTAGGTCCTTCGCTGCTCAAAGTGTGGGATTTCTGACCTGAGAAATTAGTTAAAAGCATTTCCATCTTCATTGCAAGTGTTGCTAGTAATTTCTTTAATATTCTTCTACTGTTACTTGACTCTACCGGAGAAAAGAGTCCCTCTCTCAACATACGATTAGTACACCTGAGGAAAGCCGTAGAATTGGTCGGCTGAAACGCTGCGTCATCAAAAAAATGAAGAGGAGTTTGATTGTTCAAAAGTCTTTTTGAATGCATTTTGCGCCCTGAACATGTACGGGTTTCATGTTTGTCCTATTTCTGCCACAGAGTAGCTAATCTAATGGTTTCATATTGATATTATAGCGACTGATGAAAGAAAAACGGGTTGATGTGTATGTATATCTGTGTGCTGATAAAAAAAGCTTCGTCCATTGACTACTGAAACGTTTCGTCTAATTCATTTTATTTTTCAACACGTCAACTTGAAATTCCATTCTCTTATCGTATTTAAATGTAATAAAGAGTAACTGTGCCGTCATACAAGAAAAATTGAGAACCATTGACATATATATCTTTTTCAGCGAAGTCCATCTTCGCTAACCTCCCCCAGGGTACAGTGTGTTAGATATCACCCACCGTGGCAAACCTAATTCGGTGAATCATAACATGGGGCATCCACACCACAAAGAGGCAATTTGAATATAGGGAGTAGGTGTTCCTAAGGATATGAATGTGCGTTGAAAAATATCGTAGTAAGGCTTAATCGATTAATTCCTAATCATAAAATACTATGAATTACTAATTTTACCATAGATTCCATTGTAACTAATACTTAGTTCATTTACGTATAAAAGCAATGATGTAATTGTTTTATGGTACTAAATTAATAAATTAGTCAAAATAAAGCCCCCCAAAGGTTCAAAAGCAAATTAAAAGAAAAGGTTTCTAGAAGGGACCTAGTGGACTGATGCCAATTTTCAAGTATGTAGACAAAACGGAATGGCCAGGAGTATGGGAACAGTAAAACACACAAACATATAAAAAGCGAAGAACCCTTTATCATCTTTTGTCCCTACGGTTTTCCATTTGAATTATTTTTCTTTATTTTGAAAAGGAAATCAAATTTTTGGAGACGTCGAGGGTTGGGCATGGAGCAAAAAGGTTAAAGACCATTGACCCTTCCTAGCCCCCCCCCCACTACACTCTACTTCTTGCCCTCTGCTGTAACACTAATCAGTCGCAACTCAATGGACTCTATGCAACACTTTCTCAGTAGCGAGATCATCTTTAAAAGGCCTGGACTGAGAACGACCTCAATTACTCTATATCAGAACGTAAGTACGGCCCTCAACCGGTCAGTCTCTGGCCTCCCACTCTCGTCTGAGCGACGATCACTTCAGCCTCTGCCGACCACTTGACTATTTGCCAACACTATATCGTCCTCTTAACGCCAGTCATCAGAGGTGTAAGGTGACCGAGTAGTTGATGGAGTGACCAATGGAACCGGCGTGCCTAGTTCGAACTCTGGTCGAGGCTGCTTACTTTAATTTTGCACTAATGCCTTTGAGGAAAGCATGAATCCATCTTTTCTCTCCATTCTCCAGCTATGGGTAAAATAGCAGAGTGGGAAAGATAACCAATTGAAGAGAAAGTCAACTTTGATTCGATACCAGGGAGTGGAGATCCCGAAAGTAGTTTGGATGTCAACTTTAACGTCCTACATAAGCTCCTTCAGCCATATTAATGCCTAACGTATCACAGTTCGTTCTCCTCTGGACTACATCAGCGACAAAAATTCTGACAAGTGGTCATCCCAGGATCTTCATACGCTTAGCCCTGGCTTGTGCCCTGGCAGGAGATCACTTCGTTGTCGTTTCATTGTCTATCGGGGCAGAAGGAGGCCTTCAATACCAACCCCAAACCGTTTGTCCCAACGGTGCAGACCAGGGTGTGAGTGGCCGGTGATGGTCAGTGTTCAGATGAAGTGGTCAGAGAGAGAGAGAGAGAGAGAGAGAGAGAGAGAGATAGAAAGGGGGAGGAACAGAATGTGTTAAAAATATATGAATGGAATCAGATAAGTAGGTAGGTAGCTATATATATATATACAAACATAAAATGCCTTTAAATATATTGTATGTAAATGAAATATAAAGTGTATGCCAATGTTTTATGAAAGTAAATCTAAAATCAGTATATTCATGGACTCCTGTGTTTGTTCAGATGTGCATTTCAATAGTTTGAAGAGAGCAAATCTATATTTCAATCTCAGCGTTATTTACGTTTCAGGCGTACATATATCCCACGGCGGTGTCCATCTGTTGATAAAGTGACCCACATTTTTTGTCTCACACTTCGTGACTTGTAAAGTACCAGCGATTTAAAAAACAACGCACCGGCGACACAGGCAGTCGCCCAGGTTCCCTAAGTGCTATGAGGCGCCTGCCACGAACCTGAGGCTATTGGACATCCTGAATCCAAACGGAAAGAGGAATAGATTAAACAGATTATAAACAATCGAAATAAGAAAATTCCCTGATGTTCAGTCAGATTTATTAAAAATATCTGACAGTTAAATACTTACCACAGTGACGAAACTAAGAGAAACAATTAGCAAAGGAAATTCCCATGACTGACGACAGACTTAGTTTGGTGAGTGGTTACGATAGCTGGGGCCTGGAAAGGAAGGGAAAGAGGGCGATGATAGATTGTGATTGAATAAAGGAATAAACAGGCTTAATTAATCAGCTGATCGACATCTTTTATCTGGTTGCCGCGTTGGGAGTGATCGATTAAAAAATTGGAAAAATGGATGATGGGGGATTAATTTACAAATCCCGCCTTTTGCTGGATTACGGAAAAGAACGAAATTTCGAGGAACAAGCGTGAATGTAGCCGAATACAAACTATGGACCAAATTAGCAGGAACAAACGCAGCTGATTAACGCACTCACGAAAAACCTTTTGGGTAAAGTCTTTTATCGTCCGTCGTTGGAGAGAGATTTTCATATTAGGAGCTCAGCCTCGTGTTAAACTGGTTCGGAATCAAAGTTGTCCACTTCCGGAACTGGTTGCTAATCTTACCAAGAGAGTCTAGTTTGACGAAGAGGGGAGATAGATTTATGCCCTTTCCAAGGGTATTGATGCAAAGTGAACGCAAAAGTTGAACAGGATGGCTACTCCTCACCTCTTTCGATGTATTACATCACAACATATTCCAGCAATGTTTCTGGACAGAAAAATCATTATCGAGTTTTTCAACGATCACTCCAGTGTTCACTGTTCGGATTCCTATATTCAGATTTTCAATGCTGATTTTCAAGGTGGACAGACATTCCTACTAGGAAAATTGGCGCTATACAAGTCCTGTTTCTCCTCCTGTATGGACTTACACAAGACTAAGCTCAGTATCATATATATATATATATATATATATATATATATATATATATATATATATATATATATATGTGTGTGTTTATATATATATATATATATATATATATATATATATATGTATGTATATATATATATATATATATATATATATAGATAGAGAGATAGAGAGATAGAGAGAGACACAGAGAGAGACACAGAGAGAAGATCGCGTCACTTTCTCACTGAAAGGATTAGTACAATACAATCTTTTAATTTTCATTTAGTAATGGTCAAGTCACCGAAGTTGAACAGCGTTAATCTTTGTCAGTACCTAGATGGATGACAATCTCGGAATAGCAGGTGCTGCAACTGCAATAAGCAAGCAGCTGCGGATCATATAGAGAGCCTCCCGTAGTTGATCCTCGTGAAGAGGAGACTGATCTCTACACAAAGCCTATCAATAAAATACGCTCCCCAACTGGATCCTCTGACTGGTCTGGCTGCAAGCGACAAAAAACAGTGAGTTGGTGATTCTTTATTCAAACTCATTTGGACACTACCCACCTCTCTTTCTGTCTTTCGAGATTTCCCATTGCAGGTTCCACGGAACACCAGGGTACTGCGAGAAAGTCTTCTGCGTGAAATTTGCATTAATGCGCTTTCAATATTTTTTTCACAATCACAAATCAATAAATAAAAAACAGAGTTTGTTTTTTTTAATTTTAAAATTTCATCCATCATATGCTCTTTTATCTGAATAAATTTTCTCTTGAAAACAATTAAATCCTCAAAACATTTCATCTAATATCTTGGGTTAACGGGGGATCTTTGTAAAATATCGGTACGGGTTCAGTGATTTTTTAGAAAATCGTATAAAGGTTCCGTGACAAAATAAATTGGGGAACCACTGATCTAGAAAGTGACACAGAGAAATAATCAAGAGGAGGGACAATTACTTATGTGTGTGTAATAGGCATGAAAGTATAAACGTATGTGTGTTTAAACATTTTTTTCCTTTCAACAATTATGCTATTCATCGAGGACAGAAAGAGAATGCCCTTCTCTTTACCATTTTCGGCGCGAACACATGCACATACATTTACATCTACACACACCCATACTCACACACGCAAACACAAAAGCACACAATACGTACTTACAAATACACACACGCACACAGACAAGCCCTCTTTACAAGAGGCTTGCGCAGGCGTAGAAGACGGCAGCAGCATCTCTGCAGCTTCCTGCCAGTTTTTCAGTGCATTGACCATGTTAGTATCCGGTGTCGCTTCTTTGCAAAAACCTCCATTTGACCGTGGACGGTGGGGGAAGGGACGGAGGACACACCCTCCTTCTTGTCCATCTTGAGTGATGCAAGTCTCTCCGAGTCTTTCCCTCGATTTCTTCTACTTGCGATTTCTCCACAACATTCCTTTCTTCAATTGCTTCTTTCTCTCTTGAGACTTCTCGTAGCCATCTTATGGGCTACACGGCCTTTTGCAAACACTTTCGTCTTGGTCTCCTCTTCTTCCTCGTCTGGTCTTTAAAAACATTTTCTCTCTTCTAACATTTTTCATTTTCATTTTCTTCTTCTTCTTCTTCTTCTTCTTCTTCTTCTTCTTCTTCTTCTTCTTCTTCTTCTTCTTCTGCCCCCCGACATTTCTCTAACCATATCTTCATATTTCCTTTCTTCTCTTTTTTCTTCTTCTTCCCCCTTTCTCTTTTCTATCTAATGGTCTCTCATTCTGTGTCCCCCTCTCCCTTTGTATTTTCCTCCATCTCTCTCTCTCTCTCTCTCTTTCTATCTCTCACTCACTCTCTCTCTCTCTCTTCACTTCCTTTTTTCATTCCTCTTTTCTCATCCCCCTGTCACCATCTTACTTCTTTTTCCTTGTCCCTGGCTAATTCTTTCTTTCATCCCTCTCTTCAAGTCCTCCTTTTATTTCAATCTCTCTTTCTCTTTCCATTCCCTATCCTATATTCTATTTTCTCTTCCTCTTCTTCCTCCTTTTTCCTTCTTCACCGTCTTCCATTTTCCCCCAGCCTATCTATCGCTCCTTATTCGTCCAAAATATCCATTTACCACCCGTTTCACACCCATTCAGTTCCTCAGACCTAATCTTTTCGGTTTTGCAAAGAAAGGGTTAAAGACAGCCTCCGTCACGCCCTTAACCCTCTCACGCCCACAGACAGTCGATTTCCCCCTTAGTTGCTCACCCCAAACCCCACCCAATCGTAATCAGCGCCCGCAGGCCACCATTAAGCAAACACATTCTAGTTTTCCTAGCCAGAGTGACGGCAATCTTCTCGAATCTTCGCACTCAGGTCTGCTTTTTTTTCCTTTTTTCTCTAACACATTTGTTAGATGCGCTAGCCTCTGTAGTTGCATTCGTCGTCACTGACTGACATATCAAAATATCAGTTACACCCCTTGCTCATAGTTGTTAATGTAGGTGTAGCCAAGTGTTGCAAACTTGGATATTGCCTATTATGACCAATTTAAGTATTTTTCATCAAAATCTAGATGTTTTGGGTTGCAACTAGATATTAAAAATTGCTATTTAGATGATTTTTCAATAAAATTAGTGATACTTCCATTTAATTTATTGTGATAAATCAATGAAAATTGTCATTTAATTGAACGTTTTCCTTTAATTCATTGATATGAAATAAGTAATTTTTGTTATTTAATTCGTAGCAATAAAACAGGGAATATTCATTTGGCTTTTTTTTTGAAGTCAAAAACCACAGAGGTGTGAGGCTACGAAAAGCCGGAGGAAAGTGTAAGCCCGTCTATATGTGACAGATTGCTGATCAAACCACTCTACATAGCCCGATGAAATTTTCTGTTTACACTAATGGGGCCCCGGAACTGGTTTTCAGCGAACTAATTTTCAAAAAACACCCATCAAAATATGCTTGCAGGAAGGGGTTCGATACATGCTAAAATGGAAATATTTTTGTGTCCTCTTTTTCAGCTTAAACCACTGAGGTACTGATGAGCGATTGGGGGCTAGTTATAGTTCTTAGAGTGGACGGTAAAATGAATGGGAGATATTTGGCAGCTGATTGGATGTGCTTTATCTCGCAGGGTACTTTAGTAGCGTTCATAGAGAGGGACTGACCGTTAACGGAAGAACGATTCGATTATTTTCTGCGAATCAGGATGCGTATACATTCAACATTTTCCATGATCGTGAAAGAACTCAAAAAGTCTCAAATATCGCCTGTACAAAACAAGCCAAATTTAAAACTATCTGATTTCCATCTATCTATCTATCTATCTATCTATCTATCTATCAGTACATATATATCAATGTGCCTATCTGAGGAAAAATGTTGTAGACGATATTGAAGCAATACACATACATACATACATATATATATATATAAGTGTGTTTGATAATTGTACAAACATTTTGATAATTATAGAGACAATTGACTTTGGATCATTTCGTTTAAATCAACCAAGTTGCAAATCGCACAGCTGACTACGTAAACGAATAAAGAAATGTAGGACTCGAACCTGCACCCACCCAGAAGCGAAGTTACGTTAAGACTGTTCGATCTGCTACTTGGTTAACTGCTTTGGATCGAAGCGCCATTCTCTGATGTTTCTTCTTAAGATCAGAGTGTAGTGTTTGTGTGCTCTTAGACAAATCACATACATATACTCCGGATCAAAAGTTTAAGACCACTTGAAAATTTTTTAAAAGAAACTTTTTTTTTAACGATAGATTTTAAACTCATCCCACTTAAGGTTACCAATACTACAATCCAAAAGGTTATGGAAACAAAAAGCTACATTCTAAACATTTTATTCAGGAATTGACATTTTTATAAAATGAGGCGTTTTACACTTGATCAAAATTATAAGACCAGGGGTATAAATTGTTAGATCTAGGGTAATTCCAATGTTTTTAGTTCAGTTAGAGATTAGCAATCACTGCGTAAAGGTGTCACTCTTCCTAAAGCAACTAAAATTACCGAAGTTGAGCGTGCTTGAATTCTTGATTTCCATAAGCAAGGTTTGTCACAGCGGGCGATCGCAGCTAAGGTAAATCGCAGTAAAACTGTGATTTGCAACTTTCTAAAGAACAGTGAGAATTATGGAAAATCAAAATCCAATGGTACCCCCCCCCCAATTTTTCCTGCATTGAGCAGGAGAATAAGACAGGTTGTTGTGAAAGACAAGGGACTTTCTTCTAGTCAAATTAAGGCGGTCACAGATGCTGATTGCAGTCCAGTAACCATCAGACGACACTTACGACAAAAAGGCATGATAAATAAAAAGCGTAAACAAATTCCTCAGCTGCTTCCACGTCACAAGATGGACTGTTTAAGGTTTGGTCGTGAATACCAAACATGGGATGTTGAGAAGTGAAAGAAAGTCCTGTTTTCTGATGAGAAAAAATTCAATCTAGATGGTCCTGATGGCTTCCAACGATATTGGCATTACAAAAACATGCCTAATGGAAGTTTCTCCACACGTCATAGTGATGGAGGGTCCCTAATGGTATGGGGTGCCTTTTCTGACAGAAGGACGATGGAGCTCCAGGTAGTGCTGGGTCATCAGACAGCGGCTGGTTATGTTAGTATGCTACAAAAAGCATCGTTGGTGATGGAGAGCCATTGTTTGTGTAGGAATGGATGGTTATTCCAACAGGATAATGCTGCAATCCACACTGCACAACGAACCTTGACCTTTCTACAAGATAATGGGTTCCATCTCTTGAGACATCCTGCATGCTCACCGGACATGAACCTAATAGAAAAAGGTTTGGGGATGGATGACAAGAGATGTTTAGCGAACTGAACTTCATGAAGCCATCTTCAGAAGCCGGAGCAACATCCTCCATTCCTTTATGGAAACGCTAATTTCTTGCATGCCCCAAAGAATTTTTGAAGTCATCAAAACCAGTGGAAGTAGAACTCATTATTAAATTTGGTCGTTGAATGTTTTCGTACACTTTTTGTACAATTTCGTAGAATTTTTGTCTCTGGTCTTATGATTTTGATCTGGTATAAAACGCCTCTTCTTATAAAAATGTCAATTTCTAAATAAAATGTTTGAAAATGTAGCTTTTTGTTTCCATAACCTTTTGGATAGTAGTATTGGTAACCATAAGTTGGAGGAGTTCAAAATCTATCATTCCAAAAGTTTCTTTAAAAAAATCTTTCAAATTGTCTTAAATTTTTGATCAGGAATGTAAATACATGCTGAGACACATTGTGTTCCATGCATTTTGATGATCTCATCAGTAGCAGCAGCAGCAGCCATCTTGGATCTACCGCTTGACAGGGGCCTTTCCCGTTTCCTTCCATGACAACCACGATTGCATTAACCTCTGACATGTGATATCGGCAAACCTTTTTATTTCATCCGACCATTTTGTATCTGTTTTCCCCCATTACATTCTATGTCCCATGGGCACCAATCGATTAGCCTTTTGCTTCATCTGTGTTCATTCCTTCTCACTGAGTGTTCCGCCCATCTCCATTTGTGTTGCTTAAATACTTGCATAATACCCTTCACTCTTGTCTTCCCCCTCAGCCATGTTGATATTCTTTCTATTTCATAGAGAAATTCCCAACATGGCTTTTTCCATGGCGCTCTGTGTGATTCTAAGTTTGTTCTCAGTTTGTTTCGTTAATTTCCACGTTTTGCATTCGTCATAGTTTTTTTTTTTCTATGCTTTACGCTCTAAGCACATTGACAAGGTTCACTTCAATATGTCTCTATTCATACTAAATGATTTTCAGACAATCGTTTTACGTTGTTTTATTTTGCTTTCAGGGACTTTCTCTGACTTTAATTTCGCTGACAACAAGGAGACAAAGCAATAGTTGTATGTAAATTAAACTTTAATCTACTGACATATTTCGCCTTTCAGTTTCATCAAAGTGGTAATTTTAAATGGAATGATATTCGCAATATTTGTTTATTTTGAGGTAAGAACGTACTTACGCAATTTTAATCTAGTTATTTTAAAATCGTGAAGAAACAGCAATGCTAAAATGGATCTACATATTCGAATGATTAAAAATGGGGATATGGACAAAAGTTTCAGAGGATTTTTAGGGTCATGTTTTTGTGGAATTAGATGTAGAAAAGCAAAACATATTTGTAGGATAATTTTTCATTTGCATTCTTTATAGTCGACTAAATTCCTTCTGTCGAATTTATCTCATCCACAAACTGATCATATACATGTATAGAGAGCACTTCGTATTAACAAATACCAAAAAATTTTACATATATATATATATAAATATATGTATACATATATATATATATATATATATATATATATATATATATATATATATATATATATATATTGTGTGTGTGTGTGTATACGTATATATATATATATATATATATGTGTGTGTGTGTGTATACGTATATATATATGTGTGTGTGTATATGTATATATGTGTGTGTGTGTGTGGTGTATATGCATGAGTGTGTGTTTGTATGGACGTGTGTGAAGGGGTATTGGGGATAAACATACAAACGCATTCATATTGGTTTTTCTGATTTTATTCCGATGTAGAAAAAAAGGTTTGAATAAAGGCAGAGAGAGAGAGAGAGAGAGAGAGAGAGAGAGAGAGAGAGAGAGAGAGAGAGAGAGAGAGAGAGAGAGGGGGGATTAAAATCTTTCTTTTGAAAATGTGATTTTTTGACAATTCTTATTTTGAAATATTGAGATGGAAGATTGAATTGAATTGAAGATTTGTCAAATTCGGTGCAACGCGACTGCAAACATTTTACCGAATCTACGATACTTAATAAAGCTATATAACTTATAACTTATTTCGCGTTAAAATGCAACAAATGAAATGAAAGTCAGTTGTTCAAGAATCGTCCAAACAAACTGATTCCAAGCTTTGGTCCATCAATAGCTAATTTTTATTTTCAATACTATTCAAGTATTTTTTTAGACCCGTCCATAGATCGGGATTTTATGGAGTTCTTGCAGAAGGCCAGAAATTTTTACCTGATTTAATGAGGAATAGAAAGTAATGCACTTTGGCACAGGAAATAAAACTCACTCTTACACATTGGGAAATCAACCTTTACAAACAGTATCGGAAGAGAGGGACTTGCGTGTTGAATTTAATAAACAATTTAATTTTGAAAAGCGTCTCTTCAACCGAAGCTAAAACAATCTCCAAAAATGGTTAGTTGAGCAGAAATATTTAATCGATAGATTCATATGTTGTGCTAAAACTTTATCATGCAATAATACGGTGACATTTAGAGTACTGAGTACAGGCATAGTTATGGTAACAGCAATTCAATTTTGAAATTAGTGACAAAATTTACCCGAATAATAGGCATGAGAAATTTGAGTCATCGAGATAGACTTGAAAAGTTAGGCATGACTACATTGTTTGAAAGGAGGGAAAGAGGAGACTTAATCGAAACTTTCAAGATGAATTGCTTTATAAATTAGGGAATTTTAACCTAGATAGGATGGGAAATTTACTAGCTAAGTCCCTTACAAAATCAAAGTCGCAAAAACAATCTGATTTTTTTCTTCAGGAAAATTTTGATATACTAGAATACTTAACCATCTTGAGTGAAAAAAAAATTACACGTATCAATTATTCTAAGAATAAGTTTGATAAATTTAGATAATCAGGAATGAAAAAACTGAAAGAGAAATTTTTCGAGTTATCAGTTGAAATATAGAATATGAGAATTTAAGGGAAAAATAAAATTTGCCTGGTAAATGTTTCGCACTACTGATAAGATTGTATTTTTTCAATCAAGTGCCGTACAGTTTTTTTAACATGAATGATTATGTATATCAATGTTGAATACGTATATTTAAAGTAAACTGTATAAGTAGAAGCATTTTGTCTAATACATTTTTATTTATGAAACAAATAAATAAATAGTGTTCTTCCTCTTCTTACCTGAGATAAAAGATCTTGGATTTGAATTATGCATTTTTTTAATCATACTTTATTTGAAAGATAATTACCATTATGAACTCTTACGTCATTTTTAATTAAAATATTTGACGAAATACAAAAATTAATCCCCGACCCCCATGAAATCAAGGTTTACTTAGTATGCATCTCAAATTTGGTTAGATGGATCAGAATTTTAGTATTGTATAGAAATATATGAGAATCAAATCATTATTGGCACTTGAATGCAGATCCTACAATTTCTTTCTGAAAATCCCAAAACATTTTTTCCTCTAAAACCCTCCCACCAAGTCCATTAAGTATGTATGTCCAGTTTTGGTGGGGGTGTACCAACGTTTAAGTTATTTCTATTCAGACAAACCGACAGTTCTCACCTGCAACGTTGTTAATCCAAGTTTTCAAAGCATTAGGCAACATTTGTGAATATTTGTTTCTGAAATAAAACTATTCGTTTCCAATTGGGTTTTTCAAGTTGATCCCCGTCAAGACGTCCAAAACCAAAATGAATGATTTTTGCATAAAAGATTATACGAGAAAATATCACCCGAAATGCGATATAATACTTTGGCGTAGGAAAACTTTTATGAATATCTCCATTTGGAGTGCATACATTAGTTATAAACACTTTATAGTCGGCTTTCTTTGGTTCTTTCTAGTACTCTCTATTTTTCATCTCGAGAATTCATCTAGAAAAAGGAAAAATATGGCGTAGTAAGACGTAAAGAAGTAAGAATTATTCTAATTTCTTTGCCAATCCCTCCTTTCTCTCTCACTCACTCTTTCTCTTTCTCTTTCTCTTTCTCTTTCTCTCTCTCTCTCTCTCTCTCTCTCTCTCTCTCTTTTCTTCATTTCTTATGAACGCTGTGAACTGATTCAAACTTGGTCTGAACAAGACACTTTTTGGCATCGAACTGTCAACTTTCCTTGCAGTCAAAGAGAAACAGTTTTCCTTTGTCTTCGACGACCGACAATCAAATTTCTGAGTCAACAGAGTCAATATATATATATATATATATATATGTATATATATATATATATATATATATATATATATATATATATGTATGTATGTATATATGTATGTATGTATATATGTATGTATACATATATATATATATGTATATATATATATATATATATATATATATATATATGTATGTATGTATATATATATGTATGTATATATGTATGGATATGTATATATATATGTGTATATGTATGTATATGTATATATATATATGTATGTATATATATATGTATATATATAGGTATATGTATATATATATGTATGTATACATATATATATGAATATATATATGTATATATATAGGTATATGTATATATATATGTATATATATATGTATGTATGTATATATATATGTATATATATATATGTATATGTATGTATATATGTATGTATGTATATATATGTATATGTATATGTATGTATATATATATATATATATATATATATATGTATACATATATATATACATATATATATATATATATATATAATGTTCATACATAAATTTGTCGCAATGGTTTTGTAAATCAAGCCAGAGGTTTTCTGTTCTCATCCACGTGACCTACCACCGCAAAGTTAAAAACTCGATTCTTACAATCTGTTATAAAATTAGTCTCCTTCACTCAACTGTTAACTCCGGCTATAAATATTTGATATTGTTCGTGGAAAAAAGATCCACTCGTGAAAGACGTTAAAATTCCAGAAGAGTTAATCCTTGCTATTTTAAACTCAGTGCAAGACAGAAAACATAGACAGACGGTCGTTAAAATTGGGTGTGGACAAAAATTGCCCCCCTTGTTTATTGAATCTCCGTAGCCCCAGGAATGACCAAACCGACTAACCAGCCGAGTGGGCTACAGATTCTTCACTATTTGCTCGCCTTTGTATGGATGTATGTGTGTCAGCAGATACTTCTGGTCACATTTCGTGCAACAATCTTGAGAATTAGCACGAGTACATCAATAGGAACCAACAAAAAACTTTTCTTTTTTTCAAGTGCTTTCTGGGGTTTTCATGGTCATTTTGAAAGAACAATATCCGAATATCATGCTGATCTATTCTTTTCACAGAAATTTAGATAATTCTTTTTAGATGATTAACTCTGTTACACACGCGGGCTACGGTGATTAAATTATGCGAATATGGATATCTATATAAATACGAGTTAATTCCGAGAGAGAAACAAATCCGTGGATGAAGAGGTTTCTAACTTCATTTCAATAGTTGAGCATTCTCATGTAAAACTTTTGTAAGCCGAAGTGGCGTAAAGTGGGGAAGAAATTACCATTAATTAGTACTGGGAAGTGAAGTGTTCTCAGACATAAAAATGATGAAATTAGGCTGAGTAACCAAAGATTTTCTTTTGTAAGCATTACGTATTGGGGTGAACATTGTGGAAGAGGGTGGTTTTGTTGGATCACTGAAAAGTCCGAATTTAAGAAAAAAAAAATAAATAAATAAAAATACAAACACAACCGGACACAAATTAGACATCAATTTAGCAGGAACTTACATTGCAAATTGAACCACATCACTTGAAAGTTATTTCGAGGGATTTATAAAAAAGAAACAAGAAAAAACTATTTCATCAAGTCATAATAAGGAGTAAATATTTAAATTGTCGGTCCTCTCGCCCCATCAATGCGGCTTATATGCATGGTGCATACATACATTCATAGCCAGCCAGCAAGGCAGCCAGCAAGGCAGCCAGCCAGACCAACTTGAAAACAGAGTAAACACTTATGGACAGTTTTGGTCAAATACGGCCCAAGATATAGCATACTCAAAATATGTAAATGCAGCATTGAAAATAATTTGCATCATCGTGGTTATATTAGTCACTCTGATGTGTAGCATCCATATGATATAAGAGGAAAAAAACTCTTTTAGAATGTATTGCCGTGTATGATTCGCTACTTAAAAAAAGAGAAAAAAATTTTTCTCAAAATAAAGTGTGTAATGAAAAACATATAATTTACAACAAAGTATTATAGTAAATCCAACGTTATGTTCAACAAACATGTTCAGGACAAAGACGCAGCGATTAAAATCGAAAAGGAAAAGCCGAAGAAAGTAGTTCACCAAATCTAGCTAGGACACCTAATCTCGATAAAATCCCCGGAAGAAGAAATCAAGCGAAGAATAATTCAAGTCTTCAGCAGAGCAAGCCCAACCTTCACGAATAGGGAAATCCCGATAATTCTAAAAAGAAAGGGCATACAACCAATGCTGGACATCACGTGTCCTTTCATACATCTCCAGGATCATAAGCGAAACTGCGACTAACAGAGGATGGCGTAACGAACCAGACAAGTTTAGAAAAAAAAATGGTTCTGCGACTTACATGATAGAAAGGCCTGGCGAATCTTGAGGAAGGTCCATGTTCAACAACGGACGCTAAAAGGATGATTATTATGATGATGGTTATAGTAACGACGAATGTTAAAACTATGGAGAGAACATGTAAGAAATGGAGAAGTTTTGAGGACATCGTATGCTACAAGGAAAATATTGGTAACCACGAGAAAGAGACTGTTGAAATTTCTGGGACCCTAAAAGGGGAAGGAAGGCTCGAAAAATTGAATGCGTGCAAGCTGCATTGAAGGCAAAGGGAGCCAGGGAAGGCAGCGACTTACCTACTTGAAGGGTTTGAACTGACAGATGTCAGAAATATACAAGAAGGTGAAGGTGAGAAGAAGTTGCAGAGAGCTACATGGGAAAAGAAGTTGTGGAGAGTTATGGTCGCTAATGTCCAGAAAAAAAAAATGACACACAGATGAAAAAATTAAAAAGTGAATTGTACCCAAGAGACACTTCACATTGTAATCGGTTCTGCAGTTCAAAAGTTCAATATTTTTGCATGGTGACAAATGGTTATTTACGCGAAAAGAAATTTTAACAAACAATCCGATCGGCCGTAACTCACCATTTTTTTCAACTCCAGCGGTTTTATTGACATTTCATCAAGATTGGTCAAGACTTGGCAGATTTTCCCAATTGTACACAAATACAACGTTTCTGCTAATGAAGTGTAAACAAACAATCGGATCAGTCATTATTCGCCATCTCCATGCAGATTCGCTCTACAATCCGAAGGTCAAAAATGTATCAAAACATACATATATATATATGAAGGAATATCAATTAGTTAATAATAAGTGATTAAGTTATCCAATTAAGAAATAGGAGACAACAACAGACACCCATAGCGAATTGCTGCAGGAAAAAACTGATAAATTAATTCCTTTGAACATTTCAAGTTTTGTTTGCTGGTGTCCACAAAACAATCTTGTCATCCAGTGTTGAGGCATACGCACACAAGTGTATGTATATACTGAGGGGGTCGCTAACTATAATTATAGATAATATTATCAAGCGTGTATTGCAGTCAAACACTTTATCCAAAGTGATAACAATAAGCGATTCCCTCTATGTAACATTCCTTTAATGTAATCAGCTGTTTTTTATTTTTCAAAAGGCCCTGGTCCAAAGTGATCCCAATAGTTACCTGCCTATACATATATATATATATATATATATATATATGTGTGTGTGTGTGTGTGTGTGTGTGTGTGTGTGTGTGTATGTGTGTGTGTGTGTGTGTTATTTAGTTGCATAACATATACGTATGTGTGTTGCAAGTACATATGGGTTTATGCAGTTGTTTCCGTTTCATATGTATCCTCTAATCACGGGAATAATTGTATGAGAATGCGTGCGTAAGTATGTTCTTACTCACAGTTTCGTCCATGATTGGGTACACCCTACAATTTAAAAAAATAAATAAATAGTTGACTTTCTTCATGAAAACATGTGGTCATCACTCAAACGCTCGGTAAGAAGAGATGTGTTTCAGCATGAAAATCATCAAAAACACCCCGCTTAGATACAGCTTGTTGTTTTATTTTCTGAAGAGGTGAAACGTAGAAGTGATCAATTGCCTCGGCATGTGGTCAGATTTTAATACAATTCATTATGGAATGTACTGGTACGAAAAGGCAAAGAACGCTGACCACCGAACATATTCAAGAAATGCGCTCTACCAACATAGGAAAACATTCCAGTGGTTCCTGTTCAGAATCCACTGAAGTCAACGTCCTCGAACTGCTAACAGTTATTTAGAAAAATAAAAAAGGCTTTCACACCAAGTATTGTTATTAAATAGATCTTTTTCATGGGGTTGTACTTATTTTTGGACGGCGACGTATTCGTATTTTTTGACTACAGAGTCTAAATGCTGTATAATCTGGTCATGAATTATCTCAGATAATATCCGTTTTCATTGTAAGATGCGCCACTAGAAATAATATAAGCATGTTAGGGTTTAGTTTTGAAGAAAATGATGCTTTCATGATAAAATGGTTGGGGTATGATTATTTATGGGCAATACTGTATGTTCGTGAGCGAGCGCGTGTGCGTGTGTGCGTGTGCGTGTGCGTGTGTGTTCCACCGTTCTTTTTCGTGCAGCCGATATTTATTAATACATTTTATTGAGTCATCAAATTGTTTTATGTTTGGTTTTACTTATTCATTTTTAGGATTTTGCAATCACGAAAATAAACAAGTCCGTCGAGGGTGGAAAGTGTTTTCTCACCGCAAATGGTGAAGGGGGGGGGGCAGTTAGAATATTGGATAAGATAGAGAGAAAAGGTAGAAGAAGGAGAAAAAGAAGGAAAATAAGTGTAAAAAAAAGAGAAATAAAAGGAAACAAAAGAAAAAAAAGAAAAAGAAAAAGGGAGGAGAATTGTGAGGAAATGCGTGTGAAAGAAAAAGAGAAGGAAATTGAAATAAGAGATAAAGTTTGAATTAATACGGGAATAAAGAAGGAAAGTGAGAAGGAAAAGATGAAGAAAAAAAAGAGTCAAGGATCAAGTGAAGAAGATGGAATAAAAGGAAGAAGTGAAGTAGAATAATGATAAGAGGAAAAAAAGGCGGGTAAAAATGAAGAAAGAGAATAATTCATTCCAGATTCCTCTTTCTTTCCAAAATTCTTTATTTACTTCTTTCTTTCAATCCTTTTTAGAAATTTTATTTCTGTTTTATTCATTTTCAATCTTGTCCACTTCATTCTGTTCCATTCTATTTTATTAGAAAACTGTCAAAATTAAGTTTCTTCAGTTTTCTAGTAAGTCCAGCTTGTTGGCTGGCTGGTGTACAGGCTGAACTAGTAGAGTTTCATCATCATCATCATCATCAACCTTTTAGCGTCCGTCGTTGGACATAGACCTTCCTCAAGATTCGCCAGACCTCTCTATCATGGGTGTCGCGGAGCCAGTATTTTTTGAATTTTTCTAGCTTGTCACGTCATCTTACTTTCTGCTGGACACTATTTCGCATATAATCTTTAGAGATCCACGTTGTGAGTTACGATGTCCATCAGTTGTCTGACATTCTTGTAACACGTCCAGCCCATTGCCATTTGGATTTTCTAATAGTTTATATGATATCTCAAGTGCCTATCTTTTATCTAATATACTATAATGTCATGATCTCTCCATGCGAGGTTGAGCGTGATTCTCTCGTGTACACGTTGCATGGTTCTCAGTTTTCAAGCTGGAAGTGAGAAACAGGTATAAACTCCTTTCCAAACCAAAAGAGACCATCAACAGATCAGCAACAATATAACAACCTCCTTAATTGAAGTCACCCGTATGTTTAAGCCAAAGAGAACACAAAGCATAAGTAAACTCTCAAAAGAAACCAAAATTCCCATGAAAAAAAACGTAGAAACCTCAAGCCACAAACCATGATAAAAGAAAAGATCGAAGTAACAGAGTGGAGCAAAACTAACCAAAAGAAACGACGAGAAAACAAAAACAAATATTCGAAATCAGTCATTGAAAGCATTTTCGAAAAAGGCAGGTGTTTCAGAACTGTTGGAAAATCTCTCGGTACAGGAAGAAAGCAAATAACTAGTGTGCTCGAAGCAAATGGACACCTGACAACGGATAGGGACCGAATTGTCGTACGTGCCCTGGATTTTTACTAAATCCTCCATTCCACCATACAAAGGACAGGGAAAATGAATAGGAAATACAAGCCGAGATTAACCATTTCGAGGATTTCTGCACAAAGTGAAGCAAGCCACCGAAAGAACAAAGAGAAGGCGTCTGGACCTGATAACATCACCATCAACTCACTCAAAGAAACTGGAAAAGTCATCACGAAGAAAATAGATATTCTTTTCAACTTATGTCTCAAATAAAGTAAAATCACAAAAGATTTGGACAACTAAGTAAATACCACAACAACTACTGGCCAATAAGCCAACTCAACTGCGTCTACAAACTCGTCATTAAAGTGATCACTAACTGAATCACAAAAACGAAAGATAAAAACCAACCATGGGGATGAGCTGGCTTCAGAGAAAAAAATTCAACCACCGACTTTCTTGATTCAGTAAACTAACAAAAAGGAAAAGCAGCAAAATATATAATGCCACTAGCTGCAGCATTTGTTTACTTTAAAAAGGCCTTCGACTTAGTGGGAATCCCCAAAGTCATTGAGCCCTTTCAACTCCAAAAAGGAATGACACAAGTTGGGACCAACTCACCCGAACTTCACAGCCTGCCCTGAGAGGATTTTCTGAAGCCTATATGGGGAACGCAAATGAATACTGCAAAAACCCAAGTAACCTCAGATTTGTTGACGACATCGTCCTCTTAGCTAAAAACCTCCATGATCTCCGAAAAATGCTAGACGAACTGAATGAAGTTGGCAGCAAAGTTTGCCTCCACATGAGTTTCACCAGAACAAATGTCATGAACCACAAAGATGTTGAGGACAAAAACAAAACGATCAGAGCTGAAGAAAGTAGACCAGTACATTCACCTAGGACAACGGATCTTCATGAAATCCTTAAAGAAGAAATTGAGCGAATAATCACTCTAGGATAGCAAGCTTTCGGTAGAGCAAGAATGCAGTTTAGAGGGCGGAAAATATTAACATTTAGTCCTTAATATGTTTAGGAGAAACGTTTTCTGAAAATTCCTTCTCTAAATAGGTTGTTAGGAGGCGTTTTAATTTGCGATGTACCCTTATACTAAATCATATTTTCTCTTTCTTTCCTTTACTTCTTTTTCATTCTTCCTCTATTCTGTTCATTCTCATTCCCTCATCTTTCATCATTCTTCATTTTTTTCATTCATTTTTCATTTCTCTTTCTCTTAATTCTTCAATTTTATTCCTTTTTTCGATAGAAACTAAGTTGAGTATAGCACGATCCAAAGCAAAAATGCTGATCAAGAAGATTATATTGCGCCAATCTTCAAAGTTGTGATGGTCGACCTGGTATATCAGCATTCGAAATCGTGATCTTTATCTGGACTCGAACTCTAATCACTGAAAAAGATGCAACAATCTCCGACACAAGGCAACCGTTTTTTCTCTCCTCGAGCCTTTGCTTTATTAACGTTCGAACATTTGTCGAATTCCAAAACAGGTATTGTCTTTATCTTTTCTACTGTAACAAGAACAAGAGCCATCCTCACCACAATTATGGTTTTAAACTGTTATGAAAAAAACTTACAACCAACCGATTGCCTGAGGGCAGTCTGACTGAGTTAAATTTACAAGTTATAGATACTATCGGAAATGTACCATACGAATATGCACAGGCTTATTTCATTCCAATAAATAAATGATGTGTCCTTGTATCACTGAAAGGGAAACTGTGGATAATGGGGCATCCCCGGATGGAAACTGCAGATAACGAGGACCAATGGAAGAGAGACTGTGATTAAGGGTGGGTACTGGAAGGAAAACCATAGATAAGGGACACTGGGAGAGAAACTGGAGATTGGAGGGGTCTCTGAGAGGTATACATGATACATCGTAATTCATGAAATTCGGGTTGTTGTTCTCATATTGTTTTAATAAACCAATAAACACATCGCAGAAAAGAGAGAAGGCGAAAAAAAAAAAAAACAAAGGAAAGAAATAGAGAAAGAAAATAAGAACTAATTAAAACAACAGACACCCCCTTACCTGACTATTCGTGGTTTACCTTTCAGTTATTAATGTTAATCAAATCTGACGATGTTTTTACCTTACCTTAAATTTTAGAATTTGTTTTGCAACTTACGTTTAGGGTCGTTGTTATAATACTGTTTTAATAAGCCATTTAATACTGCAATATAAGATATGTTTAAAATAATGTCTTGGCATCTTCTTAAATAACAAAACGCTCTTTACATCACATATTTATCTTGAGAACTGATTTAAAAAGGAATAAACGATTGTTATTTGATGGTATCAGTTAACGAGGGATCAACAAGGTTTCTAATAGAAATCAGGATAGACAAACCAGAAAATAATTTGTTCTGTGATTTTTCTTTTATTATATATGCAATGCAAAACTTGCCGTCAATGAAAACTGTCACCAATACTGTCAACATAGATTTCTTCAGTTTTTGGATTGATCTGGTGGACGGGCAGGCAATGACTGTATTGCATATTCAGGCTGCATCAATGGAGCTAGAAGGCTGAAAATTCAATCATTCACTCCTTCTCATATCTATAAAAGACGATTCTTTTTGAAAATTCTCTCTCTATGATTTTTTAGAGGGTGTTTAAAATTACAATTTGAGTTTATGGTATAAATTGGTTGCTTTATTTTGGGTCCGGTATTTTGTTTTTTTTTTCAAATTCAGACTTTTTCAGTGATCACTGTCCAACAAAAAGCGAAAAAAGTGATTGATTCGATAACTCTTTTTTCAAATTTTTCACGTTGCAATTTCTAATGAATGACTTACCAAACCTGTTTTTTTTACCGTTTATTTCTTCTTCTTCTTCTTCTTCTTCTTCTTCTTCTTCTTCTTCTTCTTCTTCTTCTTCTTCTTCTCTCTTTTGATTCTCTTGTACTTCTCTCTCTCTCGCTCTCTTTATCTATCATTATTTCCTTCGTTTTATTCCATCATTTACTTATTCCTCTCCCTGTTTCTTCTGTTAACGAAATTGAGAGATTTGAATTAACCAACCTGTGCCTGTCTGTCTGGAAGGGTGGGCTATGGGAGAAATGATTGAATTGGGGGGCAGATCCAGCGATATTTCTCCACAGTTATCTCCTCTGCAAATAACTTTATGTTCACACAATATCTCTAAGAGGTTTCCAATGGATTTCAGTGTAATTTTCTGGCAGGATAGGCCAAGTGGTAAGGAAGAATTAGTAATATTTGGTGCCGATCCAAATTTTTTCAAAACTCCCTCTCCAGCATCGTAGATATATATAAATTGATTTTCATTCAGTTTTTACTTATCCATCTTTCGTTCCGTTCATCTTTCCTTCCTTTCTATGTTCCTTTCACCTCTTTTTTAAAAACTGTCAAACAAAACTGCCACTAAAGCTGTCAACATTGGTTTCTTCAGTTTTCCAGTCAGTCTATCTAACCGGCTGGCAGTGTATGTATGTATGTATGTATGTATGTATGTATGTATGTATGTATGTATGTATGTATGTATTGTGCGTACAGACCTCACCAATGGAATAAATGGGTTGAAAGTTTAAACATTTTCTCTTTTCATATCTGGAAAAACATGTTTGCTTTATTTAGTGAATTCCCTCAAATAGGTTTTTAATGGGGATCCAAATTACAATGTAAGTTTACACTAAATTGGTCTCCTAGTTCGTGTCCTTGTTTTTTCTTTTTGTTCAATAAATCCAGACTATTTTAGTGATCACCAGTCAACAAAATGCCACAGAAAGAATTCATTGATCACTCCTTTTTCCATATTTTAATTAATCACCCCTGACAGCATGCTGTAAAAAAAAAAAAAATGTTGGTCACCTGACAGTTTCTATTTAGTGATTAACCAGACTTGTTTCTTTCCTATTTCTTCACTCTTCTAATTCTTCCTTTTTTCTTTAATTATTTCAAGATTATCTTTATTTTTTCCATTTCTATCTTTCCTTCCTTCATCTTTAGATATTTGAAATATTTTGGTATGAATTTATTTCACTCTTTTACTTCTTTCTTTCTTTCTTTCTTCCTTCATTATCATCTTTCTTACTTCTTTTGATAATTTTCCTTCTTTCTTTCGTCTGGAATTATTAATTTTAATGTTACATTTTCTTTATCTTAATTCCTTCTTTTTCACTAATTTTTTCTCACTTCGTTTCCTTCATTTTTATGTATTTCTTGTATTAATAGTGTTACTGAATCATTTCATTCTTTCGTCCTTTCTTTCTCCTGTCTTTCTTTCCTTTTTTTTCTTTCTTTTGTTTCCTTCTTTTCTCATTTATTTTTTTTTTATCAACCTGTATATCTATCAACTCATGACTTTCCTTTTTCTCTCTTTCTCTCTCCCTCTTTCTCTCAATTTTTTGTTTTGCATTCTTTTTCTCTACCAGTCTTTCTTGTCTATTTCTCTTCATACCCCCTCTCTTTCTCTCTCTTTCTATTAACGTTTTTCTTCCACTTTCTGTCTCTCTCTCTCTCCTTTTATTAACCTTTTTTTCTCTCTTTCTAATAATCTTCTTTCTGTCTCTCTCTGTCTCTGTCTGTCTGTCTATCTGTCTGTCTGTCTCTCTCTCTCCCATATATATATATATATATATATATATATATATATATATATATATATATATATATATATATATATTCAAATCTTTTTCTTTATCTTATCTCTTTCTATCATTTTTTAATTCCTCTTTTTCCTTCTCACTTTTAAGTAATCTCTGTTTTTCTCATTATTCCCTCCTCTCTCTCTCTCTCTTTTCTTTCTAATCTTGCCTCTTTCCTCATTCAATCTCCTTCCAGTATTATTCCGTTCATCCTCATTCCTGATTTCCTTCTCCATTGTTCGTTTCCCCTTTCCGTATTCTGTGCTAGCGTGTCACCTCCCGCCGACACACCTCCAAATCGATTCTCGCAGAATCTCGCGTGATAGCTGACGAAAATAAATAAATTACTATACGAAACTCGCGTGAATATTCCGATCATTAATTTCGCACGACGTCGTCCTCGGCGTCATCGTCATCGTCGCAGTGCATCGAAAAAGTTTTTAGATGCGCTGGTATCTGTAGCATCGGTTGTTGTCACTGACTGATTGGCTGATTGACACACCAAAATCTGAATTATATCCCTTGCTCAATGATAACTGACAAAAATAGATGAATTTCTGACCGAAACTCGCCTAAAATTTCCGATCATCGATTAAAACCACGACTTATTATCGGGCGGCGTTTTATCGAAAATGCAAAATGGACACATACACATACATGCCACAATCACACACACACAAACACTCTCATACGCACACATACCATCTCACAAGTAGCACGTAAGCGCACACGCACACTTATACATACACTCACTCATATCCATGCTTTCTAATAAAGGCTTCGTATGCACTTACGTACACATATGCACACACGTACCTTATTTTGATATTTTTATCAATAACATCTAGCTTATCCAGAATCTAGATGTTTCTAGATGTTTTTGCTCTATTTCAGATAATTTCCAGTGAAAAACGCCAGTGATTCCATAAATATTCTGATGATTTTTTTTCACATGGCTTCAAACTTTTGACACTACGGTTGTTCAATTATTTACTATGATGGCGAGTGTTATTTTGCATTTGTTTCGATTTTTGTGCCGTGGCTATGACTTCAATTTCAAATACCTATATATATATATGCGTGGTATACGTTTTACATAAATACCACTCTCCCATTAATTACTGTATCAGAAACATAAATCCAATGATAAAATATATATCACAACGGGGTCCCAAATTTTAGAAAATGCATAAGTATTGAATCACATTTTTTTTATGTGTAAAGTGATTCATTTTTCTTAATTTGCAACTCACTAACACGAGAAAGATATCTGGCATTTCGGTGATCGTATTTATCCGTTTTTTGATTTCGATCATTTTCCAGTTTCTATGACTTCCGCTCTAATCCCCTATTCATTTGCCGTGTATGTAAAAACATAGCAACCACACTAGTAATTACTACATTAAGATCATGACACCATTTTCTTTCTAATGTATGGCGAAAATCGCAAACCTCAAACATCCAGTCGTTTGATGAAATTTGAATGCTATGTTATACCGTAGTAATAAAGCAAATACAGAATCACCAGATCCTTATTGATATAGCTTGAAATCGTTTGGCGTGGGGCCCCCGGAAAATGCGGGGTACGAAGCATATGCTACTTTTGCTACATAGCCAGTACGGCGCTGGTGTTAACTGAGGGGAATAAATAGATCACTGAACGGACCTCGCGTGAATATTTCGATCATTAATTTCACACGTCGTCGTCGTCGTCGCCGTCGTCGTCGTCGTCGGTTGTGGTGCATCGAAAAATGTTTTTCCGACGTTCACTTCATTCTTCATTTAACGCTTCGCTTATTTGGACTGGGAACTGCGTTGGCGTCGATGCGCCTTCTAGGCTGGAATGAAGCGGAGGGGGGGGGGGTGCTGGTAGGGCCATGCTCAAGGTTGTTGCGTTTCTAATTATTGATGTCGATCTATCTATCAATCTATCTCAGTCTGCTAATATCTATTTCGATGTCCATACGTATATATGCATGCATGTATCTATTTATCAATCAATGTCATCATCTTCATTTATATCTATCGCTGTTCATATCTATCTATCTATCTATCTATCTATCTATCTATCTCAGTCAAATATCTATTTCAATGTCCATATGTATGTATGTATGTATGTATGTATGTATGTATCTATCTATCTATCTATCTATCTATCTATCTATCTCAGTCTAATATCTATTTTAATGTCCATATGTATGTATGTATGTATGTATGTATGTATGTATGTATGTATGTATGTATGTATGTATGTAACTATCAATGTCATCATCTTCATTTATATCTATCATTGTTCATATCTATCGATCTATCTATCTATCAATCAATCTATCTATCTATCCATCTCAGTCTATCTATCTCAGTCTATCAATCTCAGTCTATCTATCTCAGTCTAATATCTATTTCAATGTCCATATGTATGTATGTATGTATGTATGTATGTATGTATGTATGTATGTATGTATGTATGTATGTAACTATCAATGTTATCATCTTCATACCTATATATCTATCTATCTTTGCTCATATCTATCTATACATTTATCTCACTCCAATACTTATTTCGATGTCCATATGTATGTATGTATGTATGTATGTATGTATCTATCTATCTATCTATCTATCTATCTATGACATCCTTTTCATATCTATCCATCTCAGTTTGGTCTTATCTATCAGTCTGTCCATATCAATTCTAATGTCCATATCTATCTATCTATCTATCTATCTTCATAAGTATCACTCAATCTCAATCTCTCCATAACTACATTTATTTCTGTCTGTCTGTTCCTTATTTTCTATCAATCTACCCATCAGTCTTTTCATGTCTATCTATCTAACCATCTATCTCTCTCCATCTATCTATCTCAATTTATTCATTTTTCTATCTATCTATCTATCTATCTATCTATCTATCTATCTATCTCAGTCTTTCTATCTATTTATCTCTACCTGTTTTATTTCATATCCTACAAAATATTTCATGGCTTAATTGATCCCACCATTATTCTTTGAATTGAATGATCATTTCCAATCTATAGAGAAAGGAGAGCATTCTGACAACTTCCCTCGATCTCCATATTGTGAGGCACATCCAACCTGAAACTCAAATCAGAAAAACAAACTGATTATTTCTCCCAATGTTTTCAATAACAATCCTACTATGGCAAAAGTTCTCTTCCTGTTTTGAGTTGCATTGGCGAATGAAAAAAGCCTCGAGTGATAGCATGCATTACATTGCGAACATCTTATATGTTCTTCCATATTACGATGGCAGCAGTCTGCTGTTAACATGACTAGACTTCCTTACAACCATTCCACCTTAAAATTCACGTCAGTTCCCTACCTTCCGAGAACAAGAGCCCTCATTTGAATTTAAAGGGAACTAATATGTCTCCATGGAATCCCTAAAAGAAGAGTAAATCAAGCAAAGAATCACACTAGGTTGGTAAGCTTTCGGTAGAGCAAGCTCAACCTTTAAGAACAAGGGCGTACAACCAATGAATCCACCCGATAGTCATCCATGGAGATGAAACATGGAACCTAACGAAAAGATTGACCCATAAACTGTGAACTATGCTACGTGCACAAGAGAGAATCAAAAGGAGAGATCTCAGGACGTTACAGTTTATTGTAAAACAAACAGGGTCTGAGATATCATGGAAATCATACGAAAACTCGAATAGCAATGATCAGGTTGCAACAATGTCTGACAACTGCTGGACATCATGATTCATATCGTTGATCCTCAAAGATCATCTGCGAAATTGTTGCCAACAAAAATAAGATTACATGACAAACTAAAATACCAAATACAGTTCAAAAAGTACCGGCTCCGTGATGACCACAAAGGAAGAGGTCTGGTGAATCTTCGAGAAGGTCAATGTCCAACGACGGACGCTAAATGTCTGCTGCTGCTGCTGCTGCTGATGATGATGATGATTGTATTCCAAGAGGACATGAGAAAGTGTGGAAGATGAATCCTTCTTATGCGTATGGCGACATGTTATATATATTATAGTTATTTTTTTTTTTCAGACTCTGCCAACCTGGGTATAAAACCAAAAAGCAAAATTTTGAACAAATTTGTCAAAAGCAACATGTGTAGGCTGGATATGTCTGCTTTGGTCAGAACAGGACACACCCACCAAATTCTGCTGTCTTGTCTCCAGGAAATGACGAATTCCCTTCAGAAAGAATAAAAAAAGAAATTGTAAGACACTGCGCACAAAAAAAAACAAAAAAAACTGGCGATGATAGAAGTCACTAGTACGTGAGGAGTCCTGTTTTTTTCGCAAGGTTATTACACTTAACAAAAACTCTGCAGTTCTACAAAATAAATAAGAAAATAGGTCTGGTTAGTTATTCAATAGAAACCGTCATGTAACCAACCTCTTTTGGTAAAATGCAGTGTTGGGGGTGATCAATAAAAAATAATAAAATGGAGTGACCAATGAATAAGTTACTTATTTCGCCTTTGTGTTATCCTTAAGAAGAATCCGATTTTCTGAAACACAAACGCAAATGTTGCCGGACACAAAAAAGAGATCAATTTATCATAAACTTACATTATGAATTGAACCCCCTCCTAAAAAACCTATTTGGAATGGGGGAATGGGAAAATTTATTTTGTCCTTGGCATAAGAGTAAATGTTGAAATTTTTGGCCTTGTAGCTCCTTTGATATGGCCTGTACACGTGATACATACATACTTACATAGCCAGCTAGACCAACTTGGGAACAGAAGAAAAAAAAAACTACGTTAGCAGCTTTGGTTGACGGTTTCCAAAAGGCAGTTTTAAGAAAAATACAATAAGATATTGATTGCTTGAAATGAAATGACCTTCCTGGTCTTGTGGAGAATTTGAAAAACATTTCTCCTGTGTTTAGAACATGAAAGCTTCAACGCAGACAACCGTTCCTTATTTCTATGATACTATTTTTTTTATATATATATTTACGGCTGAATATTAATTTTTTAAGAAATGAAGAAATAATGATATTCTTTTAATTACTGGCTCAATATTATTAGTGTTACAGGTAGCCTAACGGTTGGCAGAAAGGAGAATGGAATCGGTGAGACGAGTTCAATCTCTAGCTGAAACGGTTTGTGCACATCAGCAGATCTAGACCGAGAAAGTCCAACCCTCTCGTCTACTGCTGTGAAAGGTTGAAAACTGACAGAGTGGGGGATGTGCTCCCGAAAGGTACGGTAAATGGGGCCTTTAAAAAGCTTCGACGGACCTAGAAAGCTGGAAGTAGATTCTAATAAAATAACTTTGCTGCTTCCTAGATTGTACTATTGGGTGGATAATAAAATGAAATTAGGAAGAAGATCTTCGTTAATCAGTGAATTTTCTTAAAATCAAAAGCAACAGTTCTCATTTACGAAATCGCGTTTTTCTTACAATCACTGAGAGTGTCTTGACTATTGGATCCCTTCCAATATACGCTTTTGTCATCTCTGACCGAAATCAATCTCTTTGCGAATTGAAGGCTTCATCTGTTTCATCGTAGACTTCACGGTGCCGGACGATTGATCTATGTTTGTAAGATTTCCTCACGGCGACATAAACTCCAGGTTTCCCGTTCAGAACATCCAATCGGATCCTTGGGGACTATCAAATACTTATCAACAGCAACTCTTCCCAGGTTTTACGGCAGCCTGGAATAAAACCACATTCCTAATTGGTGTATCTTTCCCATCGAGAATCTTGTGGGGTGACGTACACATGGGGTTTGTTTCTAAGACCCACTACTAAACTTTTGAAATGAACTCTTAACAGATTCGGTGTTTGTTTATTTCATGTTTGCTCGTTTGTTGTATTTTGTCTTTTCCCAAAGTTTCTTTATTTCTATGTTGTTTTCTGCTTTTTTTATTCAATGATATTTCGATTTCATTAAAAAAATATAGTTGTTCAGGATGATTCAGTTAGAATTAACATTTCAAAAATTTCGTTCCATATTCTGGGTTGAGCATACACATATAGTTCTTAGAGAGACCCACTTCCTGTTTACCAGGCCAGTTTAAGCTTCATTTTGTTTACGGCATCCGGTATTCCCCAATGGTAACTCAGGCTCGACGTTGCTCAACTTCCGTATTCTTACAAGAACCAAAGCATCCATTGTGATTTGACGGTAACCCCTTAACCTTAGAAGAGGTTCCTCAATCTTAGTCCTTGTGCTATACCAAAGACGTGAAATTGGTATTCAATACCTCTCGTTAGCAGAAAGAAATTGAATACCAATTTCAACTCTTTGATATGACGCAATACAGTCATTGAGACTGCATGAAAATCGGTCCATATATAGCTACTATGGAGAGGGATGTTATTATGGGTCGATTTTCCATATTTCGTACTGTTGTTTATCTTTCCGTAATATATAAAAAAGTATATATCAATCGAAAAAAAAACCATAGTCCGCCCAAAATTCAATCAATTCTCCCATTGGCCATGGTTTGCACTTCCGCCGGACGTCATTAAAGTTCATTGGGTATTTCTGCAAATCTTGCGGGAAAACACATGAAAAGATATATGAATAATATGAGAAAGTGAAAAAACGTACTTCATGGGAAGCAAATTACTGCCACCCACCTACAATTTTGCCAACTTTTCCCTTGAACATGGCCCATCTTTGCCGGAAATTTAATTGAAATTAAGTGAGAAGTTTTGGAGATATTGTGTGGAGAGAGAGAAAAAGAGAGAGAGAGAGAGAGAGAGAGAGAGAGAGAGAGAGAGACGGACAAACAAATAGGAGTAAATAAATATACCTCTTTCGACTTAGTGGAGGTGGAAGATGATGAAACAAAGAGTCAAGCGGTCTCCAAAATTCCTGTAAACATACTGTCAAACAAAAAGTCTGAAAGTGAAACTTTAATCAATGTCCTAGGACAGTTCACAAGGTGCATATTTCGGAGGGACCAGACTTTATGATGAGTGGAGCAGCCAGTTATAATAGTCAGTCCGTCCAGATGTGACAGCCCAACGCAAAAATCCATAGAATTTTTTCCGTATATCAACGTATGTCCCCGGGGAAAGTTTTTAGCAAATCAATTTTTAAAAAATATCCTACAAAATATCTTTTAGTTAGGATTCAATCTACGATGGAAATTCATGGTAAAGTGATCCCTTACCCCCAGAAGCGTCTCATTCAAAGTGAAATCAAGTGACGAAGAAAAAAAATGGTTAGTCGTCTCTCGTTGATATGGAAAGAAAAGCTAACAAACTTTGAAAGAAACTCTTAACAGATTCGGAGTTTGTTTATTTTCAGTTTTATTTCGTCTCTTTCTGAAGTTGATTCTATTATTGATGATATTTCAATTCCATAAAAGTACGTTGATGTTTAGGATGATCTAATGCATAATAAAGATTTTCAAAGTTTGGTTTCATATTCTCGGTTAAGTATACTTTGGTAATTGCTTGTAACACACACTTCCGGCTTTCCAGGCCTATGGAAGTTTCGTTCTGGGTATGCCATCTGGTATCCCCAATGGTCACCATTGTAAGTACTGGCCAGAGACATTTATCATTTTTAATCTTTGGTTTGACTCGGCGGTGAATCAAAACACGCCCAACCGAACAGGCGTCACTCATTCTACCACTTGGGTCATGGTGATCAGTACTTGTAATAATGTTGTCACATGTACTGACATGGTGTACTGCATGAATTATTCAGACTATTATCCTAATTTCCATTGTTTGATTACTTGGTTTATGCTGATCTACTCTCTATACTTCTTACAGTTGTTTGAAATGCAGAGATTAGGTATTACCATATTTCAATGAATGATTTGAAATACCATCTTCATATTTATTGCTTTTATCACAATGTTTCGAACGATTGGCTCTTAAGCCTTCTTCAGGTGAACAATTTTGAGCAATGACATTTGGCAATATTGCTTTGGAAAATTCAAAAAAATTCTTGTCGGAATTTTGTTCGACGGGGCGAATTGATCATTGTGTATGATATGGTCGGACTCATATATCTATTTACTCACAACGTTTCGGCCATGTATCCTCCAATTGTCGTCGGGTATTCCTGGTTCTAGAACGCCTGAAAGAAACGGTAACACACGCTTCGTTTGGTCGAACCAGTTAGCCGACCAAGCATCAATAAAATAGCATCTGGGAACTTCTTATCAAAAAGCCATTCTGGAAAAAAAAAACATGTCACCGAACGAAAGAGAAACAACTCAGAATTTGGCACCAAAAGTCAATACCAATGTGTAGGAATATATACTTCGAAACAGGTGTGATGTGTCTTGTCCAGTATAGGCATACGTTATAGGAAATGATCCTACATTCTATGACCAGGAACATTCAACGAAGGCCAGTGGGTACACAGAAGAAACTTTGTGAACAAACGGACATATTGATGAGGTAAATAGTCTGACCATATACACAAATTTTAAAAATGGATATTGTAATGAAATTCGTTAGATAAACCCATTCAGAAACGAAATTGAGTGTATTAGCGACTCGTAAATGACTTATCAACCATATTCCGGTCATGATTAACCCATCCCTCTGGGCCAGTCTGCAAGAATATTGTCAAAATTAAATCTATCTGCAATGCAGTGAAGTAAGTATTCTAACCAAGAAGTATCAAATGTGCTATTTCAGAGATCTGGTTGTAGCTGAGTATATCATGAGGGACCAGATGATCCTAAAAAATTTATATCCTCAGTTGAGGGAAGTGGTTTAAGTTCTATATAAGTATTCAACGCTTGGCGTTAGTGTATGTACGTATGGATGGATTTGTCTGCAGTTATGTATGTATGTATGTATGTATGTATGTATGTATGTATGTATGTATGTGGGCTTATGTGTGTCATAATATATTCTCATATCTATCTCAGTCTGTTCATATCTATATATCCATATATATCTATCTGTTTAGTCTTAATATACCTATCTATCTATCTCAGTCCGTTCATATCTATCTTTCTAGGTCTGTTCATATCTTCCTCTTCACTCTTCTCAGAGCTAATATAATCATGAAACTGTATGAGTCTATCTGTTCTGTCTGTGCTCGTGTGAACTTTATGTTAGAACTCCCCTAAGGGTGATTGGCTCCCATTGGCCCTGCCGGAGTCAGCTGCTCCCAAAACTCTATATCGACCAAAACAACGGAACTGACTCACTCTCCATTTTTACATCACCAAGTATCGGAGGAGCAAGTACCACTGCGTAGTCGCCAACGAACTTCGACAGCAGCAAATCAATAACTTTCCGTTAATAGGCGTGTAAGCATTCGATCAGAGAGACTCAGAGGTCGATTGAGGGCGCCAGATCGATACGAGCTCTCTAATAAGAAAAAAGAAAAAACGGGTTGAAAATGACAAGCAAACGAAAAAATAAAAGATATATATCGCTAAACAACATTTCATTTTTGCTTCGCACGTAATCAAGTGGTACTTGTTTGTGCTGAGAGTTAAGCAGTATTACGATCTTTATTCATTCCTTCTGTGGTTACGGACGAACCATGTGGGATACATCGATTCTCGTGCGACCATTGAAGTTGAGCAACGTCGAGTCTGGTCAGTAAATGGGTGACTGATAGAGAACATTTGTTACCGTAAGCAATTGGGGGTCATGAAGATACACTGAGAAAAATGTAACGTAGACAAACTTTAAAAAAATGATTTATTTGTTACACCTGAATTTATTAATTTGTTTCAAAATGTATTTGTTATATATACTTTAGGTGTGGCGAATTAAAGTAATTTTTTTTACGTTGGTCAAAGTAATATTTTAATAATCATCATTTTTAGGCACGAATTTAATGCTAACCCAACTCTTGCTTATTTTCTCCGGGATTTCTTTGTCTCCTCAGTCTTTATTTATTTCCTTGCCTCATTCTTCCCTTCAACCTTTCATCCTTCTGTCTCCCAAAGATTCTTCCCCTAATTTCTGTTCCCTTGCGTATCTTTCTCCTCTGTCACGTTCATTACTTATCTTCTTATTAAATTTTTTTCCTAGCGAAATGGCACTCAATATATCGATTTGTCATTTATCGTTGATGTGTTTTTCTTTAAAAACTTTCCCTTTGATGCGCCGACGGAAATGATAAAGAAGGGAAAACTAAACTTATCACCACAATCTTCGTTTTTTGTTTTTTATTTATCGAGGATGAGTTAAAAAAAAAAAAGAACAAACATTTTCCAACCACACTTGCACGCATAGATATAAAGCGCTCACACACACACACACACCAGCAGCCACGCACCCACGCGCACACACATAAACACTTGCATACACAATATTTACAGAGGGGCGAATATATATTTGCGAAAGGAATTTTTTTTCACAAAATGTTCCCTTGACGACAGTATGATATATATCAAAGGATTTTAGTATTCGTCAGTATGATAAAGAAATTGACATTTTGGGAACGAAACCCGTACAAAAACTTGGTTCGCAATTTGTCAATTTCTTTATTATTCTGTCGGATACTAATATCCATTGAGCATATAATAATACTGTCGACATAGGAAGAACAATGAGTAGAAAAACGTGAAAATGCGTATTCCTGAAAACAAACGGAATAAAGACAGACTGGCCGCCGATCGGAATGAGTCAAGGGTGTTATTCGGATTTCGGTCTACTGTGCAGGCCTTTGTAACTCCTTCTGATGAAGCAGACTCGGCTGAAGAGGTCCGAATCCTACTAAAGCTTAATTATTCATTTTCCGACCAACGACGTTCGCTCTCTTTAGAATGAAAATCGACCCGGGCAAAAAATAGGTCCCAAACTTTCAATTTTGTATGATGCAGTCGGATATTAATATCCATTCATAAATATCATTCCGTTGACATAGGAACAACAATACGCAGGAGAACGCAAAAATAGGAATGATTATGAAAACTAAAGGAATATAAACAAATGAACATCTGTATATTTTGGTACAGAGAGATCTTTACACACGACTATAAAAACGTGCACACACAAACGGTCATCATTATTACAAACATTTCACCGCCCAGCGTCCCCAAGATTCATCACACCATTTGATCGTAGACGTCGCAGTACCCATATATTTTTGAAATTGTCACACCATCTTGTTTTTGCCGGTCGCAATCTTGTCTACGATCAATCAGGATTAAACCTTTTGAGTCGTGATGTCTAACATTCTTGAGAATTAAGGTTTTCGATTGGTTCCATGTTTCAGCTCCGTAGGTGATTCTCGTTAGGATGCATAATCACATAATATGATACCAATGAACGATTTGGGTATATCAAAAAATAAATTATACATATATATATATATATATATATATATATATATATATATATATATATATATATGCTAACAAAAACGCGTGCAATCACAACCATAGACACAGACACACACATGCATGCACACGCACACACATATATACATATCATAAAAATGCATATAAGTCATATATATCAAACGACTCATATATAAATCGAGGACAAAACCATTATCCAGGCATTTGGCAATTTCACCTTAGCGACAAAATTCAATACAAAAATAAGCTTGCCATTACAGTCAATAACTGACCAACCGTTGCATCAAAATCTGAAATCATGTAAAAAGATTCCATCGTAGAATGAATATGGTCAGAATTAATTCTATTTATGACATTTATGAAGTTTTCCACTGGAGAACACCTGAAAAAAGGGGCTAGAAAACATCTAGAAATATCTAGATTCCGGAGAATCTAGATGATATTTCCACTGGAAAAGATTTAAAACAGAGCAAAATCATCTAGAAATAACTAAATACTAGAGAATCTAGTTATTATTTTTAAATCACAAATAATTAACTAAATAAAATGAGGCCCCCAAAAAGACGAAAAAAATTTTTTTCAGAAAAAACAAAAAAAAATTTTCTGTATTGGTCTAGTGGAGTACTGATGCCAGTTCTAAAATCTCTGGTAAAAACAGTGTGTCCAGGAGCGCTGAATCACAAAAAACATGTATGAACATGCACATAAAAAAAGAATAGAACCATTCGCCATTTTTAATTGCTACAGTTTCATATTTTTATTGAACGCCCACTAAACGTCACTGAATAGTAACATATAAATGCATTCTATATCCATTCGAAAAGTATCGAAGAAAAGTGACAAGCCAACATAATTAAGGACTTCCTCCGACTGCAACATGAACATGGAAAATGATTACATCATCATCATCATCATCATTAGACTTTTGAAGTCCGTCGTTGGACATAGACCTTCCCAATGATTCGCCACAATTCTCTATCCCTGGGCGTCGCAGAGTCAGCATTTTCTGAATTTGTCTAGTTCATCTCTCCATCTTGTGTTCTGTTGGCGTCGGTTTCACATGTGATTTCTGGGGATCCATGTTGTGAGTCGCGATGTCCATCGGTTGTCTGCCATTCTTGCTATATGGCCTGCCTATTGCCATCTAATTCTTTTTGATAGATTCTATGATGTCGTGGACTCTCGTTTCTTTCCAAATATATTGTGATGTCTTGTGATCTCTCCATATAAGGTTGAGCATGATTCTCTCATGCATGCATTGCATGCTTCTCAGTTAGCAGGTCTGTCTTTTGGTTAGGTTCTATGTTTCAGCTCCATAAATGACTATCGGGAGAATGCATTGGTTGTATACTCTTCTTTTTAAGATTATTGGGATCGTCAGGTTTTTGAAAATTGAGCTTGCCATCCTTGATTTCCTCTACTTTTGAGGATCTCATGGAGATTCGTTGTCCTAGGTATATGCACATCAGCCCAAACCATCACCCAGCGCATCCAGTTCAGTTACGCAGGTGGGAATAGGCGAGAATATATATATATATATATATATATATATATATATATATATATATATATATATATATATGTATTCTTGAAAGATATACAGCTTTAAACAGCAAATATCAAAAAGCTTTTTCAATATATATTTTTGTCGATTCAGTCATCCATTTCTCATTATCTATCAATGAAATTCATGTAATCTTCCAAACTGTTTTTTTTCGACTATTATTGTACGAAGTATAAATTGTCTCTTGTTGGGACCATCAGTTGTTTACCATGTAACCATTTTGGGGTATTTAAAAACAAAACAGTTGTAATAACATGACACCCAAGCACTGTTGATCAAACACCATCTCCCTTCGTTTTTGCTGTGTATATAGTTTGTCATTCTATGTAAGGTTTTATGGATATTCTACATGGATATTATTTCATATTTATTTTTTGATGCAAGGCTTACTTATGTAAGTTACCCTAAAAATGTTATAAACGTTGATATATATTTATATATGTATATATAATCAAGAATAACAAACAAACCAAGGCTTTTTAATTTTTTGGTTAATCTTCTTAGATTGCGTAGAAACCTTTTAATAAAACCAGACAGGAATAACTGAGAGAGGAGAAAAGAGTAATTCCGTGACATTATATCGTGTCAACTTGCGTTTTCGAGTTCTCAGTATTTTTATTTTTTATTTTTGAAGGGGGTGGGGTTGTAAACATTAAATCTCTGTTATGAAAAGTGACATTTTTATTCAGTAACAAGTATATATATTTCACTTTTTTTCGATGAAAATTACCTTGCTACTAAAGATGTCATTAAAACAGTTTATATAATTCTAGAACCATTAGCAAATATAAAAAAACAAACATGAGAAATTAAAAAAAGCAATGGATATTCGTCCGTGATTTTGAGGTATACATCCAACTGTGTTATTTATGATTACAAATAAATTAATCAGTCGTGCTTTCGTGGTGCAGTGGTGTAGGGCGTTCTGCTAGATAACTGTTGATTAAGGGATTGAATCCAACTGAGAGTGAACCCTTGCTTTCGAGGTCAGTGGCGGATCTAGTGGAGTATGCCTTTTTTCTACCTGGCTTTTGACGATAGTAGGGGATTAAGCATAAGGTTGAGTTTTTTTTGTTTTTTTTTCTTTGGTGAAACTTTCACTATTGACTCCTCACTTCATTTTCGTACACAATAATGACGTATGACAATGACCAGGAGAAAAACGAACGACATTTTCTGAATAGCATATATGTATATAACTGGAATAAATAGCCCTTAGATTCATTCTCTTGACGATATGCGGTAGGCATCGGAATAGCACACATTGAATTTTTCCTGGGTGTTCTTTCTTTGTTTTTTCTTAATATATATATATATATATATATATATATATATATATATATATATATATATATATATATATGAGGTAAATGTGAATAATTCCCGAATCTGACCCCAAATTCAATTGCCTATCCCGTAGCCAAATGACCATCCCTCAACAAAATTTCATTATAATTCATTGGGAACTTTTGGAGATATCAGGTGATGTGGGTAAGTTGCAACGATGTAAGGGAAGGAGATATTCCTGGATCGATTCCAAAATTCATTCAATTTTTCTATAAACCAGCACCAACTTCCCGGTGCTTCCATTGAAATTCATTCAGAATTTTCGGAGATATTGTAGGGACAGACCAAGAAACCAGTTGACAGACATACAAATGGACCGACAGACAGACATAACGAGTGTAATGAAACTGCATGTGTGTGTGTGTGTGTGTGTGTGTGGAGGGGATGATCAATTTAAGATTCCAGAAAATTCCATTGAGAATCTTTGGAGACATCGTAGGGACACACTGGCGAACTGACTGACAGACAGACGGACGGATGGAGAGACAGACAGACAGACTGATACAAGTGAATGTATATATATATATATATATATATATATATATATATATATATATTGAGAGAGAGAGATAATCTTCCAACTTTGTGGGTAGAGTTAGACAAAAGAAAGACAAAAGGTCGGAATGAAAGGGGATGAAATGAAGCGAAAGGAAAGACAGAACCGGTTAGTTACTTGATAGGAACCGTTATCAACATACCTTGTTGGGGGTGATCAATTAAAATGGAAGGAGAGGTGATCAAAGAATTAGTTATTTATCAAGTCTTTCGTTGGGCAGTAATCACAAAAAAGTTGGCACAAACTTGGGGGAAAATTTAGCATCAACTCACATAGTGAACTTGAGTACCGACTAGAAATCTATTGGGGATGATTTTTGGTGGACATAATAAGGAGTAAATATCTATGTCCATTGATGCAGCCAGTAAACATGATACATACAGGCAGACAGGGAGACAGACGCAGGTAGACATCTCTATCGTGAGCGTCATGGAGCCAATGTTTTTTGAATTTGTCTAGTTTATCCCTCCATCTTCTGCCGGCCTTGGTTACGCGTGTGATCTCTGGAGATCCATGTTGTGTGTCGTAATGTCCATCGGTTGTCTGGAAGGAGTAAAAGTATTAATTTTCAGATCTCTTTGTGCAGCCTGTATGCTGATACATGCAGGCATAACTATATACATAGCCAGCCAGTCAGACCAACTTGAAAACTTAAAAAACCTATGTTGAGAATTTTGCTGATAGTTTTGCCTCGTCACTCAACAGAAATCGTACGTGACCTATCTTTTTTGGCAGCAAGTCGAGTTAAGGATGATTAATTTAAAGTTGGAAAAAAGTGTGATCAATGAACAAGTTATAATTCTTTCACATTTTGTCGGGCAGTGATCACTAAGAAAATCAGAGTTTACAAAAAAAACAAAAAACAACAACATGAATGAGACTGGCAACGAACTAGGTGATCAATTTAACATGTACATAACAAATTGAACCCTGAGCTGAAAATCTTTTGAAAGATTTTTAAAAAAAGACAATAAACGTCTTTTCTGGACATAAGAGGAGCTAATGTTTAAATTTTCCTCCTTCTAACTCCGTTAGTGTGGCGTGTATGCGTGATACATACATAGCCAACCAGAAATCCAGTCAACCAGCCAGAATAGCTTAAAAACTGAAGACACCTATGTTGGCAGTCCTGGTGACAGTTCCAAACCGGTAAAACAAATGAAAAAGTAGATGCCGAAATAATCAGTATTTAACGATGGTAATAATCAAATTTGTATTTTCCGAAGACCTGTTCTTTTAGTTGGAAATTTATTGAGAAATAATGGAGATATCGTGGGCACATACAAACTGACAGACATACAGGCAGACAGACAGACAGACAGACAGACACGAGTGAATACATATTTTGGCTAACGAAAATGAGCCAACTACTTTCCATCATATAAACGATCTTATCATCATAGAGAACTTACGGGTGCATATTAAGACTAAACTGGTTGCATGATAATTTAGGAGTACTGACCATCTTTGGAAAGCAGTCAGAGATGAATAAACACCATTGAAGCAGTGCACTGTAAACAACTGCTGGATAACTCAACCAAACGGCTCACTTTTCTGAAGGAAAACATAGAAAAACAATCCCATACTAAGATGTACTCGATTTACAATAATAAAACAAAGTTAAGTATCAAAATTATATCTGAAGGGGGCTGTTTTGATCAACACTGCTGAGGAACCATGTAAATACATGCGTGTTTTTAAATCCCCGGAACTGCAGATCGTAAAAAAGCTGATGATCATAACTCCAATAATTCACACATCGTTCCAGAATATCTAATTCTGTGTAAAACAAAATCCTTTGAAGTGCTTACATAACTTGATATTTGGAAATAGTTGACTGAAATCATAAAAATCAAATATTTTATATCTTCATGTCTTGAAGCTGTGAAGCTTTCTTCACTATAAATTTGGCTGAGACTAAAATGAGTGAATTTAAAAGAAAGACAGAAAGAGAGAATGAAATGAATGAAGTCAGAAATAATTCAAATTATAAAAATGTATGAAACCCAATAATCTTTTTTTGTTTTTTATACAGGCTTACCACTGCAGAGGAACATCTTCCAGACACATTTTATCTATCTTTATTTTTTCCTGAATTAATCTATATATTTCTGCTGAAACTCCCGACATTGCCCAACCAATTCATTTTCTATCCCAGATGATCTAAAATTATCTAAATTATTTTAAAAATTATCAACACTTGTACTATTTTTTGAAATAAGATGGTAAACTATTTCAGTTTTCTGAAAATTCTTTGTTTTTGCGACTTGGTTTTTGTAATAGACCTAGCAAGTAAAAATCTTGTCCTGTCTGACAATAGAATTCTGTTATTTGTAAAGTCATTTATAGTCTTGGGAGATCCAATTACGTCTCCTCTTGCCGTTCTCACAAACAAAGTATCCATGCCTGACTCTTCTAGTCTATCTGTATAACTTAAATCTCTCATGCCACTTAAAATTCGGGTAAATTTTCTCTGTACTGTCTCCAATTTCAAAATTGAATTACAATTACCATGTCTAGCGCATAGGACCCAAGCCTGTACACAGTACTCCAAATGTGGTCGTATTACTGCTTTATAAATTTTTAGCTGAACATATGGATCATTTATTGAAATATTTCTGCTAAGCCGACTGGATGCAAATAGAAACCAGCGAAAAAGCGAAAAAAATAAAAAATGGAAGAAAGTCGCCAAAACAATCAGTATTGAACGATGCACCACTATAAACTTGTATTTTCCGCTGAACTGTCCTTTTGGGATTTCACGTGTTTGTGTTTGTAGATCTTTTGTCTTTCCTTTGTCTGTTCTTGGGGAAAATCGATTCTTTCTTCTTCATGTTTGTCCCGTGTTTATCGGTCGGAATCAATAGTTGTCCAGCCCGAACAAGAAAGACACGGACATTGCTTCCTTTATCTCAGCGTCCGTCGACTTCTAATCTGATGAAGACCGAATTCTTTGAAAACTATCAACCAAAACTGTCATCAAAACTGTCAACGTTGTTTTCTTCAGTACTCAACTTGGTCTGGCTGGATGGCTATGTATGTATTAATGCGCAAATGTATTAGCATACAGGCCGCTCCAAGAGGACTGAAAATTCATACATTTACTCCTTGCAGAAAAACTATGGACATAACGACACACAAAATGGATCCCAAGAGACCACATGTGTTACTGAGGCCGGCAGAATACAAGATGGGGGGATAAACTAGACAAATTCAGAAAGCATTGGCTCTGCGACACCTATGATAGAGAGGTCTGGAAAATCCTGGGGAAGTCTACGTCCAACGATGGACAAAAAAGACTGATGATGATGTCCACAAAAAAGATTTTTCATTCAATTACCCCACCCCACAAATGGGCTCTCCGTGAGTGGATCAATTTGCAATATGAATTTATGCTAATTTGGTCCCAAGCTTTTGCTCCACGTTTCGAAAATTTTGACTTTTTATTAGTCATTTCCAACTAAGAACAAAAGCAGGAACTTATTCGTTGATAAACTAATACAGCATGGTACCAAAAGACATTGGTCACATGACAGTATCAATCGAGTAACTAACCAGACCTGTTTCCCTTGTCTTTAAAATAGATACCAGCCCAGTAGTATGGTGCTTGCCCCTGGTCTGGTAGGTTGTGGGTTCAACCCATAACCTGCGTCACACCAAAGCTTTAAAAAATGCTGCTGAATGTTTCTCTGTTAAGCACTTAGCACAAGTACTAAGGGGGTGCGACCAAATAACGTTGGATCTCGTAAGATCAATGAAGTTAAGCAACACCGAGCCTGGTCAGTACCTATATGAGTGACCATTAAGGAATACCAGGTGCCGTAAATAGAACAAAGCTTTGACAGGCCAATTGCCGGTGCATACCTCACTCTGCTCTGCAAGACCATCGATGAAGGTTTGAGAGGAGAACAATGATGCAAGAACCAGATAGATATATAGAGATAACTTTTTTAGAATTGCTAAACTCTAGTCTAAATTGGAGTTGACATTGTTTCCCCTCGTAACAAGAACAAAAACAATCCTCACCGAATTCAAGGGGAAGGGGTAAACTCGTTGTTTTTTTACTGTTATCATGCCCATGTATAAATGACTTTGATCTGAAAACACGACAGTGATCGATAGTCGGCTCTCTCATCGACTGAGCTAAACTGATAAGTCTTGATTCTATTTACCATATATATGATACAGGAGTTCCATTATTCATCTTCTACTTCTGATGATGATGCAGCAGTTTGACTCGGTGGTAACCAGGCTTGTTTTCTTTATTTTGCTTTCTGTGTTTTTGTACGTGATCGTATCTCAACCTAAATATCAGTTGTTTGATGTTCTCAGATAAAAAAGATATTCAATTATTCCTCTTAATCTTTGTTGTTCATTTCCTCACTGTCTTATTCGATATATTCTTAGGCCATCGTTCAAATAAAATGAATAGACAGTACCGAGCCAAATTCACCTGAAGGAGAGCGAAAAATGAATTTTGAATAAGTATCTTATATAATGATAATATTTGCCAAGAGAGTGAAAAGCTGGGAAATTCAGAAATTGGTGAGGGAGCTGAATGAAAGTGTTGAAGATGAAAGTCAGGGTCGTACCAGTAATGATAGAGGTACTCGGAACCGTACCAAAGACACTGGAAGCGAGATTGGAAGAACTTGGGATAAAAGGAAGGATTGAGACAATAAGGACCACAGCACTGCTGGGGACTGCACGAATACCGAAGAAAGTGCTAGAAATATGAGATCTACAACCCAGCTGTTTGCAGTGGCCAAACAGAGAGAAAAGGAAAGAGAAGGAATGGCACACACACACACACACACACACACACACACACACACACACACACACACACACACACACACACACACACACTCACCTCACACTACGAATAGTGGTGGGGGTACGAACCACAGCACTGCTGTGATAGGTGAGCGAGATATGAGAGGACAACTGAAGACTTTAGGAGACTTATTGTCACTTTGCCCTCAGTGTGAACCACCAGGCAACTGGTATGAATAATAATAATAATAATAATAATAATAATAATAATAATAAACTTTCAACGTTTCACACCTTGGAATATTGCCCTCTACAGGCTAGATTTGATTAGGTAACGTCTTCCAAAGCAAGAAAGATAATCATGTGGAAACTGAGATATATGTATGTGCACCTTGTATGCGTAGTTATATTGCCCTAAGTAAAATTACATACAAATTATTAGTGCATCATAACCTGAAAGGAAGTAGTACTTGATCAGCATTATTAAGGAGCGATAGTTAAATGTCGATTTTGTTTTCACATCCCCAAACCTTTCTATGGTAAACAACTGATGATTTTCTCAATAGAATTCAACTTGTAGCATGGTAATATCAACCTCCGTGTAGATAAATTTAAATTTCCGCAGTAGGATCTTTATTTCTTGAAGTTGCTATCCATCGATCTCTTTCTCTCTCTCTCTCTCTCTCTCTCTCTCTGTATATATGTATATATATATATATATATATATATATATATATATATATATATATATATATATATGTATATATATATATATACATATATATACATATATATATATATATATATATATATATATATATATATATATATATGAATATATATATATATATATATATATATATATATACATATATATTGTCCATCGATGTCAATAGCATCATTTTGAGTCACACTATATATTTATTTTTCATTCATAAATCAAACCAAATATTTATTTACGGCGCTTCGTACAAAATATGAAATGCTGAGAATAAAGAGAGAAGAATGAATTAAGAGATTCGGAATGCTTCGGAAAGAAAGGAAGAAATTTATTAAAAGAAAAAAACGAAAGAAAATCAAGTCTGGTTAATTGCTCAATCGAAACTCAAATGTAACCAACTTCCTTCGTTGGGTGTGATCAATTAAAAAACTGGAGAAAAAAAAAATTAAAAAAATGAAAGATAGGTCTGGTTAGTCATTCAATAGAAACCGTCACGTGAGGACGATGAAAGAGAAACTGGAGAGAGAAAGGAAGAAAGAAAAAATACAAATAAAAGACAGGTCTGATGAGCCTTTCAATAGAAACCATTTCATGACCAATGTTATTTTGCAGCATGCAATTAAAAAAAGGAGAGATCAGAGAATTTCACTTCTCTCGCCTTTAATTTTACTGAAGAAAACGAATTTTCAAAAAAACAAGCGGACAATTATCAGGATCAATTTTGCATAAACTCACAATGCAAACTGACCCCCCCAAAGAAAACAAAAATGAAATATATATATATATATATATATATATATATATATATATATATATATATACATATATATATATATATGATAAGTAAATATTTGAATTTTGAGCCCACTAGCTCCATTGACACGACCTGTACGCATGATGTATACGTACATAGTCAACCAAACCAACTTAAAAACTGAATAAATCTGTACGGACATACGGACAGTTTTGGTTTATTAGTTCTAAAAGGTAAGAAAGAACAAAGTAATGATAGAGAGAAAGAAAGGAAGATATAGAGAGAGAAAAAGGAAAGGCATGAAATAGAGACATTTGAGAAAACGAAACAAAGAAACAAAACATGAGATGTTTAAATTCATATTTATCACGTGACTGAATCTTGGGTAGAATCTTCTGGCAAATGAACTTAATATCTTTCTTACTATTTTTTTAACTTGTTACGCCTCGAATCAAAAACGCCTTTTTCCTTCGAGTAACAAAAATCGCCCTCGCCACAACACAAACTCAATGACAAAGTTGATGGAATGATATTTCATCGTTGAGACGATTAAAAACAGCCAAGCAGGCCTTTTTACACATTAATACACCTGAGAAGTATGTGTTTGTATCGCAATAAAAACAGGTAAGCTCGGTTGCATCCCAAGTAAATTTGCCATAAATATTCAGTTGACTTAAAGTAAAAAAAAAAAATGATTTTCTGAGAAAAGAGTAGTGGGGTCTGCGTTCACGCTCACAACAATAATAATCATTTGATTTCCATCTATTCCGATGAAATGCTGAAAATCTGATTCGCCAAACCAAATTTGCAATGCATACTCAACGGACCTGGGTGGGTGGCGGGTTAAAGTAAATTCTTCTTACTTTTCAAGTTTACAACCCACCAAAAATTTAAAATAAAGGTGATCCAAAAGTTCCTAGTGAAGATGATTTTTCAGATAAGGTATGATTCATCATCGTCATCATCATCATCATCATCATCATCATCATCAGTCTTTTATCGTCTGTTGGTATATACCTTCCCCAGGATTTGTCAGACCTCTCTATCGTGGGCATAACGGAGCCATTATTTTCTAAACCTGTCCAATCCATCCTTCCATCTAATATTCCGCCGGCAACGGTTCTGCATTTGATCTCTGAGGATCCATGTTATGAGTCGTGATGTCCATCGGTAGTCTACCATTCTTGCAACATGACTGGCTCATTAATGGATTCTATGATGTCTCAGATTCCTGTTTTTTTTTTCCTTTATATACTGTGCTGTCTGTTAATCTCTCCGTGTGATGTTGAACATGATTTTCTCATGTGCACATTGCATGGTTCTCAGTTCGAGGGTCAATCTTCTGGTCAGGTTCCATGTTTCAACACCATACATAATTCAAATCCGTGGTCTCTTATCTCAGGTAGAAATAAACAGAACAATATTATCGATTCTATTCGGTAAATAGATTAGCCTTTCCGCAAGAACTTGTTGAAAATTCTGGCCTGGGTGGGTTTGACCTATTTTAAACCTCGTCCAACCTTAAGAGTCAAGCGTTTAGCGGAAATTCAGTTTTGATAAGAAACAACATCATTTCTCTTGCTGTCTTGCTTCCTCTTCAAACGGCTTCCTGGCTTAGGGTCTCGTTCCATAGACGTGTCTATTTCCTCCTTTCTTTTTCTTTCTTTCCTCATGGTTTTTCTTTCTTCCTTCCTTCGTTTCTTTCTTTCATTCATTTTTGTTTAGTAAACGTCAACTAAAACTGACACTTGAACTGCCAACTACGTTTCTTCAGTTTTCAAGTTCATCTTGCTGACCATGTATGAATCACTCGTACATGTGAACTAGAGGGATGACTATTCAAGCATTTAATCCGTATGTCTATTAGAAAACTTTTTTGTCAACCTCCAATAAGTTTGGGGTTTCGGGGTCTAATCTATGATGTACGCTTTTGCTAAAATAGTCCCTAGTTTGGGATCAGCTCTATCTAGGCTTGTTTTTTTTTTGTTTTGTTGTTGAGAATTTGGACTCTTTGCTGATCCAACAAAGGTGATTGAAATAAATTATTCATTGATCGTCCTTTTTTGGCAATTCTCTAATTGATCACCCAGAACATTGGTTACTTGGTTTCTATTGAGTGAATAACCAGCCCTAAAAACCTTTTTAATTTGTTCTTTTTTCTTTCCCTCTTTCTACCTTTCGGTCGGTCTTGATTTATTTTCTGTTTCTTTTTATTCTTTTGTCTGCCCGTCTTCCTTTCTTTTTTCTTTCTTTCTTTCATTCTTCCTTTCTTTATTTCCTTTGTTTTTTTCTTTTGTTGTTTCTTCCTATTTTACTCTCTTCCTTTCATTCTTAATTCCTATATATCTTCTATTCTGTCTTTCTATTTTTCTTTCTTCCTATATTTCTTTCTTTCTCTCTTTTTATTTTTCTTTCTTCACGTCTTTCTTTTTTCTTTTTTTTTTCATTCATTCTTTCTTTGCTCTGTTGGTTCTTTTGTTCTTTCTTTCTATTTTTCTTTCAGTCTTTCTTTGTCTCTGTCTTTATTTCATTTGTTGCTTATTTTGCTTTTTCTTTCTTTCTAATTTTCTTTCTTCCCATCTTTCTTTTTCCTTCTTTTCTTTCATTCTTCCCTCCGGCTGTTCGCACTCAGTACCATATTCATTTTGCTTTCCTTCCTTCAAAGATACTTCTAATTACAGGAAACAAATATTCATGCTTGGACAATTCGGATGAAAAAAAAAAAAACAGTTAAAAATATTAAAAAATGATTGATAGCAAAAGTTGTGAAAAGATAAGGATAGCCTTTTGAATAACAGATGGAATGATTAACCTTCTTTCCCAGTTCGTTCATTTCTTTCATTCACAATCCTTTAATTCTTAATTCCCTCCATTTTTCTTTCTTTTTCTCGTAATCCACATTCTTTTTCGCCCTCTCCCCTCCCTCTGGTCTCTAGTTTTTGCTGGGTTGACCCAAACTTCTTTTTTCTTCAGAAATTTAATCAGCTATTGGAAACCGCCAACTAAAACTGTCACCAAAACTGTCAACATAGGTTTTCGTCAGTTTCCAAAGTAGTGTAGATTACCGAATATGTATTTTTGTATGTATGCGTTTATGTATATACACACAGTTTGCATATAACAATCTTGATCTTCTTTTTTCAACAATGCAACTTGTGCTGTTTGTGACAAGATGTTTGAGGCGAGCCCTGGATGGAAGAGACATATACAAAATGCAGAAAACCGCCATTTCATAGACAGATTCAATTAATCCTGTGAACAGTCTGACTTTTGTCTTTCATGTGAGCTTTGGACCTTGCGGGTCAATAGCTGGCTACCTCAAAGCATTTGGGCGTTGTGGAATCAAGCAGGATGACCACCTAACGGGACAGCTATCATCTGACAATATAAAACAAGCATCATGTATGTATGTATCATGGAGCTAGGAGGCTGAAATCTTTATTCCATTTAATATATAGAAAAAGGTTTATTTCTTATTCTTTTAACCCCCCCCCCCCCGGCCAGTAGATTTTAGAAGGAGTTTCAATTTAATCCTCGAGTCCGTGTCAGGCAACATTCACGCTTGCTCTTTGGAAAATCAGATTATTTTAGTGACCACTGCCAATCAGAAGGCGATACAGGTGACTTATTACATTGATATCCTATTCTTCAGATAATCGATCACCCCCAACACGACATGCTGTAAAAAGACGCTGGTCACGTGATGGTTTCTATCGAGTAACTAACCAGACCTATTTTTAATTCCTCTGTTTTCGAGTTTCTCTCTTTCTCCTTTTTTTTCTCTTCTTTTCACTTTTTATTCTCCGTTTTTCTCCCTGCGTTTCTTCTTAGATTCACCTGAACTTATTTCCCGTTCGGTTTGAAACTCTCACCTTTCGTTGTCTCCTTCTTTTCGTGTCTCTTAAACCCCTTTCCCTTCATCGCTTCAATTTCCGGTTTTCTCGTTGATAGAACTATTTCCTTTTCCGGTCAGCGATTCCTCTGTCAACTATGCATTGATGGCCCCCGGACCGATATAACAAGGGTCTTGTGTCCTCGTATCGTTTGGTGTCGTGCCTCTCCGACTAACTCACCTTTCAATAACATCATACCCTCCCCGATTCTTGTTGATTAATGTTATCAGAACCGGTCAAACGGCGGAAAAGCATCTCATTGAGATGCGTTTAAACACATCAAAACACTGATCAATTGTTTTACTTGGTGATGAAAGTATGGCTACATCCATGTGACACTAGGGGGCCAGGAGTCCCCCATGTCCTGAAAATTACAATGGCTGTTACCAAAAAATTACTATGGTTATTACCAGTAATTACTATGGTTATTACAAAAGGAGTTATCTGTGTTAAAAGGGATGGTGTGTTTTTTGAGGATGCTGTGGAGGGTGAGAGTTATGTGCTTCCAGGTGGGAGTCACCTGTACTTTCTCAATCTAGTGTCTTGTGTCAAGTCCTTGGGTTACAAAAGACAGATGCTTTTGGAGAAGGTTTGCTTCCCGATTCGATGACCAGATAAGGGCTTAATGTGTTTTTTCGAGATACTATAGGAAGTTGAATCACCTGCACTTTCTCAATTGAATATCTTCTGTCATTTCCCTGGGTTTCAAAAACAAGGCCAGATAAGGGCCAGTGTCTAGGGTCTTGAGAGAAAGAGTAAAGCTTATGAAAGAAAAGTTATTTGCGGAGTCCTTGAGAGAGGGGGAGACTAATTTATGATCTTGGACGGACTTGCGTCGGGAGATGGATGAGGGTCAGTATTTTGGGTTTTCTGGAAAGATCAAGAAATACAGTGTTGATACCAAGGGCTTAAATAGGAGGGATCTTCGTAACAGCAGCAGAGAGTAAAATTGGGTTTGGAGAAGAGAATCGCTGCCAGTCTCTCTCGTGTTAGACGCCGCCCTTAGTAACCGTCAACCGCTGCTACCATTCAGTAGACTACCGTTCGTGACATGAGAGACCAGTCGTCAGTTTGACTTAGATGAAAATCGGCCTCCTCTCTTTTCAACTGCGAATAGGCATTTCCCGTCTCCAGAGATATTGATAATCGATATTCTAAATAAAACATTTAAACGAAATTCCGACTTGT
>OY735206.1:1644000-1669000 GCA_963457665.1 Thysanoteuthis rhombus | reverse complement strand
TCGGCCTTATGATAGAGTACACTAAACCCTAAAAATGATAAATCAAAGGTTCACTATATATAATGGCTTGGCTCTGCGAACAAAAATTCGGGGCGAGAATGGGTTCCACAACAGTCGGACTATAGATGGCAAGTTTGTGTACGGAATAACTCTTCGACCTGAGCAATAGAGTTTGGAAAGCGCTTCCATCTTGTGTGGATATATCATCATAAAGCCCTTCTTTCACCAACGTGACAAAAGCTATTATGATAAGAGGTAAGTTTACCATAGTTTGGTCATTTAATTCACACCAAACAGATTTTTTTTTGTTCTTGAATATTAAACCTCATTTAACCACAGGACCAGGGTGGAAAACCCTTAATTTGCAATTTAAGGGTACAGGCATGGTGAGATATTGCTGTTATTGGCTTGCATTAAAGTGTGTAACAATGATATTTGTATCGAGGAGCAGATTGTCAAGTGGGTGAATATTTAATTTGTTTATCGAGGTTATGAACCATTTCATTCATCACACCCACAGCTCAAATAAGAATTCTCCACTGTTCATTCTTGACAACCATACAAGCCACATTTTAATAGCCGAGGAAAACGGTGTGGCAATTTTAACCCTGACATTTCACAGCAGTAACAAGATGCAATATCTTCCGTTCCCAGCTCAGACAAAAACCAGAGATTTATCCTTTGGGTGAGAATGCGCTCTCTGAAGCAGAATCTCTTAGCTCTGAAATGACAGAATCACCAGCCGCTTCAACCAGCAATCTAATCATAGAAGGAACAGTCAAATCAGTATCAAGTGCTGTGTTCATCAGCCTTTACCCCCTGGATGTTGTTGCTTTCTTCAAGGAACATAGTTCTGATTTAGCCTGGAAATATCTCCAGGAAAAGAAAAGCAAAGTTTTACATTGGCATTCGCTGAGTCCCGACTTGAATCCAATGGAGAACTTATCGAATGAATTAAAAAGAAATATGTAAGAACAGGAAAACAAATAAAACTGCATCGCCTTGAAGATTATACATACAAAGAATGGCAGAATCCCCTGCAAATGTTTGTTTGAATCTAGTAACAGGTTATCAAGGTAAAGAAAAGGTTGTAACTCAAAAAGGATTTACAATTAACAATTGATTTTCTTGTGCCATTAATTTTGGACAAACACTTATTCAACTTTCCATTTTCAATTTCTGATTATATATTTACTAATTTCATACCTGAAACCATCTCCGTTTTGCAAGATATTTACTACTCAATTATTTTAATAACTATTTTCAATTGATTAAGAAAAAAATAGACCGTGCCAATAATCTCAGTATGATCCGATAGAGAACCATGGTGGAGAACATCAGATCAACGCAATCACGCTCCTCATGGAAGGAGATAAGAAAGGCCTTTATCCAGCAAGGATGATGAACATTCTTCCGCCCACAGTATTCTCTTTTGACCACCACGACAACAGAGTAATGAAAATGGTGGGCCCAACCGGGCAGATATCTGTCGGATTGAGTCACAAGGACGAATTGAAGACAAGAACACAAGTCAACTGGAGAAAACCCAGGGAAATAGAGTATAAACTGAAGTCAATACTACCAACTCCCATTCATTTACAACTTCCTCTGAAGATGACTATTCTGACGAAACTGGTTTTGGAATACTTATAAAAAAATAGAATAAAAAGGGAAGTAAATTCATCATTTTTTTACATCCACTCCTGTCTATGTGTTTTTCCATATGTTCACCAGTATATATATATATATATATATATATATATATATATACATATATATATATATATGTGTGTGTGTGTGTGTGTGTGTGTGTGTGTGTGTGTATATATGTGTATATATATATATATGTATATGTGTGTGTGTGTACATATATATATATGTATATGTCAGTATATATATATGTGTGTGTGCGTGTATATATATATGTATATGTGTGTATATATATATGTATATATATATATATAGAGAGAGAGAGAGATACATAGAGGAAGTCTTGAAAGCTTTACAGCTTGAAACACTAAACATTAAAAATCCTTTTCAATAGATTTTTTGTCTCTTCAGTTACCCATTTCCTAATATCTGTCAATGCAATTTATGTAATCTTCCTAAGTGTTTCTGCTATATTTTTTTAATTATTGCGCAATGAATAAATTGTCTCTTGTTGGGATAATCAGTTGTTTACCATGTGACCGTTTTAGCGAATTAAAAAAAAAAGCAAAAAAAAAAACAACATATCAACATGACACCCCAGCGGTGTTGATCAAGCACCACCTCCCTTCATTATTTAGTTTTTGTCATACATGTATTTCGTCATTTTGTAAAAGGTTTCATGTGTATTGAATATTGGTATCATTTTATACCATATATCTATTTCTTGAAACAGGGCTCACTTATGTAGGTTAAACGTTAAAATGATGAGGGATCAATAAGCGTTACAACTGGTGAACACAAATGGAATACAAAAAAAGAACGAGGGATAACATAGAGAAAAAGAAAAAAGTATTTTCCCCATTTTGTAAAACGAAACTGCTGGCAGAAAAGGCGCCCTCCTAGACATGAGCTAATCATTCCCTGGGCAGAATCATCCATCATTGTCAGCGAGCGTCACATGTCCAAGTAACGTCGCGTCAATTCAAATAAATCGCGTGTCTCCGGCTTAAAATGACAATTAATCGAGGCCGACATTGTGACGTTCAATTCGTCAGGGTGTCTATGTTGGGCGGGCTGAGACACCCTGGATTGATGTGGAACACGGCATTTGGCTAGTCGGGTTGATCAGTTCAGAAGAATAATGTGAACCAACAAGATAGATAGATAGGTATAGAACGGGATTTAAACAGATCAACATCGATAGATATAAACAGACCAAGATAGAGAGATAGATGTGAATAGACTGAGATGGGTAGATAGACGGGTAGATAGATATGCATGAATAGATAGATAGATCGATAGATCGATAGATAGATCGATATATAGATAGATAGATATAAACGGACGTAGAGAAAGTTGTCTTCGTCGGGATCAAAGTGAAACACGGCTTTTGGCAAAACGTGTTGCTCTGTTATAAGTATAGACTGCGATTTCAACAGATCAAGATAGACAGATAGATTTTAACGGACCAAGATAGATATATGTGAATAGATAGATAGAAAGATAGAAGTGAATACACTGTGATAGATAGATAGATAGGTAGATAGATAGGGATATGATGGATAGATATAAACGGACGTAGAGAAAGTTGTCTACGTCGGGATCCAAGTGAAACACGGCATTTGGCAGAACGAGTTCGGGGAGAATGGGAATCATATCAAGCGTGGACGAAAAGAAGCCGGGATCAGAGGGGTAAAAAGTTATGATTAATCCCCCTGGATCACCTTGATGACTCATCATAATTACTCTCCCCTCTCAGGGGGATTACATATGGAGGCCATCCCGAACTCCTTTCATAGTCATTGGTTCTTCCGGTTTTCATTGCTTCATTCGTTTTAGACCCCTAAATGCCTTTTTGGTATCCCTTGAGCAATTGTCAAACTCTGTTGACTTGATTTTCCAACCATAACAAGAACGAGAACAACAATAACAATCCTCACCAAAATTAAGGGTGCAAACTTATTTTTAAAATTTACATTCACTTTGCAGGATTTGAACTCACCACCCACTGATTACCAGGTGGCAGTCTTACAGACTGAGCAAAGTTGATAAGTCTCAGATATTAATGGAAGTGCATCATACACGTACGCAAAAGCTTATATCATTCTAATAAATAATCGTATTCATACAAATATGTTCTTTTTCATTTTTTCATCTATCTATCTATATATCTATCTATCTATATATCAATCTGTTCATATCTATCTGTTCTGTTTTCATTTGTTTTTGTCTCATTTTGATGCTCGATTCTTCCTGTGACAGTAAAATGGGTTGCTTTCGGTGGCTTTTATACTGATGAATCGAGATATACGGACGGACTAAGAGCCATGTAGAGATAGATAAGAACATACTGATAGATTTGAAATGAGTGAGATATTTCCTCGAGTTTAATGCAACCCTAACTTTTGTAGCTAAAAATCAGTAATATATATATTAGGAGATAGATAGATAGATAGAAAGAAGGATAGATAGATATGAAAAGACAGACAAATGGATAAATATGAACATTTGGATATATATATATATATATATATATATATATATATATATATATATATATATACATACATATATATATATATATATATATATATATATATATATATATATATATATATATATATATATAGTTATATGTATAGTTATGAACAGACTGAGATAGTTAGATAGATATGAATTGAGATTGGTTAATAGATAGATATGAACATGTTCATATAGTTATATTGATTGATATGAACAGCCCGAAACAGATAGATAGATAAATGGATAGATATGAACAGACAAGGATAGATAGATATTTCATTTTACTTATATGTATATCTATATGCAAGCCTTGATCACCAAGTTGACGCGTTACAATTACTCTTTCCATTCGGGCAGTTACAATACGTAGGGACGCCACCTCTATCACCACCAACATTGAAGGACCGTAGCCATCAAAGATGGTAGAGAATTTTCTCCTTTCTATTTGTGCGTGTGTTCGTTTGTGCGTTCCATTTCTTGACCATACCGTTCTGTCTACAGTCTTGAAAATTGGCATCAGTACACCACAAGACCACTTCTATTTTTCAAAATTATTTTTTGACCTTTTTGGAGCCTTATTTTGACGGGTTTGATATTAGCATCTAGATTATCCATAATCTAGATTTTTCTAGATATTTTTGTTCTCTGTGTTGGGAAATGCTATTGATGTCATAAATAAAATTAATTTTCGATTGAATCGTTTTATATGACTTAAAATGTTGACGCTACGGTTGTTCAGTTATTCACTGTGATGATGAATCTCGAGAGTCATTTATTCTTCCTGATTTTAAATGGGTTTTCTTTTGTTTCGCTTGAACACTTCCGGCTACATCTGTTTTTTCTTTTATTTCGGATACACCGTTTCTGGCTTCTGTCTGACAAAGTCAGTCCCATTAGATGGGTGTCCTTCACATTGGTAGATAGACATGAACACTTTGTGATAGGTGGATAGATATTAATCTTACACAACACTTGTAAGCGTAAACTAAACGAATAGGTATAACGTAGTCAGTAATATTATTAGATTTTCAAATTATAAAATGATCTACCAAACAAATGAATTCCTCTTTTCCAGAAAATTGTTCAATCATCATTAGAGGAATATAAATAATTTTCCACTGAGAGAGATATAGCCATAGGCGTCCGTACGAACTACGTCTCAATAAATATATTCATCGTACTCAACTCATTTGCAAAAAGAAGTATTACAAGCTTGGCTGCGCTATGGTCAAATAGCATTGCGTCATTAAAATTTACAAGGTTAACAAAGCAGGATTCAATTCTCCGTACAATATTATTCCAAAACTACGTATCCCATTTCAACCCTTCTATTCGTCAACCTGAGATTACAGAGTGAATTCGTCCTTAGTTGTTTTGTGTAGGCAACTCTTGTTTGCGCCGTCATGGCCCTACAGGTTTTTGGTGAGGTCATTATCATTGTTGTGGTTAACGAAAATAGAGTTAAAACTCAATAGTCGGAGTTTAACAATAAATAATTTTCACACTCCATCCTCCTATACAAACAACCGAACTAAAATTCTAAAATCACTTTCCAATTCCGAAACTGTTTTATATAGCTTTTGATCTCTTTGGGTTATTAACGGGAAAAAGATGTTTCGCGATTCTCAGTCTATTTTCTTCCAGAAAACGCATTGATGTCCGACAAGCCACGGAAAGTTTTGACCTGACCACTATGATCACAGTGCAAAAGGAAATAGACAGTGAGCCTTTGCCAAATATATCCTTTTGTACTCCATCCGGAAATACAAGCCCTGCCTCCTGGAAAATAAACTGCAGATGCCCATGTATTTAACTACGACAACCTTTCACGACGCAGTGCATAATTTATTATTAAAAGACTTGGCTGTCATTTTCAGAAGTCACATAAAGACTGATGTGAGATAAAAGGCGGCGTACATTTTAAATATACTAGTCCATAGCTAAAACTGACACATTGTTTAAGGAGTAATTCAAGAAAAGTTCAATCCTAACCCACTTTAATGACGTCATGTTACTTCGAATGGTCATCGTCTTTAATCAATAAATGTTTTATATAATTTACTCTCTTTGGAGATAAAAATTTTCCTCTCTCCTTCCATTATGAAGTCGACGCACCCATTTCGTTCGGGTTACACATTTTGTAATAAAGGCCTCTCAAATTAACATAAGAGTAAAAGGCACAACTATAAATTCCTACACTAAGTGCTCATATACAAAAACTGTCAACATCACCATTTCGTTGGTTTCGTCAGTTTTTAATTAAGTTTGGTTGGTTGACTATGTATGTAATTGTCACACCTACAGTCAGCTAAAGGAGAGTGGGCTGGCCATGTTGCAAGAATGGCTGACAATCGATGGACATCACGACTCACAACATGGATTCCCCGAGACCATATGCGCAACCGAGGCCGGCAAAATATTAGATGGAGAGATGAACTAGACAAGTTCAGGAAGTACTGGCTCCGTGACGCCCATGATAGAGAAGTGTGGCAAATCCTGGGGAAGGTCTATGTCCAACGACGGACGCTAAAAGACTGATGATGATGATGATGCATAGAAAAAAAGTTGTTTTTCTTTAAGAAAATTCGCCCCAAAATAGGTTTTTAGTGGGGTGGGATTCAATTTGAAATTCAAGTTTATGCAAGATTAGTCCTTTGGTTTGAGTCTAATAGTGTTTACGCTTGTTTTTTTTGTTGTTTTGTTACGTTTTTTTTTTGAAAGTTCGGACTTTTTTAGTGAATAAAAAGGCCAAGAGAAGTAACTTCACCGATCACCACTTTTTCCAATCTTTTTAATTGATCAACCCCAAGACAGCCTGCCAAGAGACATTTGTTATGTAACAGTTTCCATTGAGCGACAAACCAGAGTTGTTCTCATAGGATTTTTACTGCCTGCGATATTTTCAAAAAATGGATGAACAACGTACAGTGTGCATGCGACAACCATTCATACAAAATCTTGCAGAAGAAGATTCAGTATAGTTTTTCAGGGTCATCTTCAGTGGAATCCGCTTTTCAACAGAACAAATTTCAAAAGTTCACAAGATTTAACCTTAACGAATTATTGACGGTGATGTGTGCTATCAAGAAGTGACTTCGTCGAGAGAGGTTGCACCAGGGTAGGGATGTCTGGAGTTTTGGGTTGGGATGTCTTGGCAGCCTTATTAAATAAAGATGATAGTGATCAATACCTAAGATCAGATCACTTCAGAAAACAATACTGAATATATATATATATATATATATATATATATATATATGTAGAGAGAGAGAGAGAGAGAGAGAGAGAGAGAGGGAGGGGGCATACACGCACACACACACAAACATTTATATATATATAAATATATACATATATATATATATATATATATATATATATATATATATATATATATATACAGAGAGAGAGAGAGAGAGGGGAATACACGCACACAAATAAATTCAGGTTTGGTTAGTCTCTCAATTGAGACCCTCAAGTGACCGACGTCTCTTGGCAGTGATCAATTAAAACATTGGAAAAGGGTGTGATCATGAATAACTTACTTCTCTACCATTGTCGGGCAGTGATCTCCAAAAAGTCTTCATTAAAAAAAAAACCCAAAAACAAAAAACAGGTGCTGATGCTGGCAAAAAACTGGAGATCAATTAGACAAAAACTCAAATTGAAAATTGAACATTCGACTTGATTGCTATTTAGGGATGGGTATATTAAAAAACAAAACAGATGTTTCTTCTTTCAACGCAATAAGGAGCGACTGCTTGGATTCACAGCTTATTTAGCTCGAAATATTCAATAACAAACTTTTTATGTACACGATGAGGAGTGGATGTTTAAATTTACAGACCCCTGGCCCTATTCATACTGTCTTTACGCGTGTTATACACATAGACAACTGGACAGTCAATCGACCGGACAGTCAACCAGTCAGTCAGCCAGACCAACTTGAAAACTGATGTTGACAATTTTGGTTGACAGTTTATACACACATATATACATATAAGTATGAAAAAGTTGAGCTGCAATAGGGTCAAAAAGGTACGTGTGTAGATAGATGTGGAGTGAAATGGTGAGTATGACCTTGATCAAGAGATAATGTCACGGACTGACATGGCGAGAAATTGTGTATGAGACTGGGTCAGAGGGAGAGAGAGAGAGACAGAGAGAGAGAGAGAGAGAGAGAGAGAGAGAGAGAGAGAGAGAGAGAGAGAGAGAGAGAGAGAGAGAGAATGAAGAAAGAAAGAAGTGGGGAAGAATGGAGGAGAAAAAGAGAAGAAAAAAGAAAGAAAGAATGACAGAAAAAATGAAGGACAAAAAAAAGAAAATAAAGATCAAAAGAAAAAAAAGAGAGGAACAGGGAAAGAAAAGGAGTTGGAAGGGAGACCAACGAAATATATATATATATATATATATATAAAGAGAGAGAGAGAGAGAGAGAGAGAGAGAGAGATGGAGAAATTGATAAAAAGACTCGGAGTTGGAAAGAATGTACTGAAATAAAGAAAATATAAACATTTATTCTTGTGAATCTAGATGGTATTTCCACGGGAAACATCTAAAATGAAGAATAAAAAAAACACTTTGAACCAATTAGACTTTTGAGAACCTAAATGTTATTGATAAAACCGTCAGAAAAATATCTCCGACTCCTGTCTTTCCTCTCATATACTGTGTTGGCTTGTGATCTCTCATGTGAGACTGAGCATGAACCCCTCTTATGCACATTGCATGGTTCTGAGTTTAAGGGTCATTATATTAGTTAGGTACCACGTTTCAGATCCATAGTTGACAACTGAGAGGAAACATTGGTTTTTCAGAACTGGCGGTTTTTTTTTTGTTTCTTTTTTGTGCTTGCCCTGCTGAAATCTTGCCAACCCAGGGAGATTCTTCGCTTGATTTCTTCTTCTTTTGAGGATTTCATGGAGATCCGTTGTCCTGCGCAGATGTAATGTTCTGCTTTCTCCAGCTTTGCGTCTTCAGTTTCAATTGTTGTGTCTTTTTCTTCAACATATTATTTGTAAATGACATTTGTTTTACGAAAGCTCATGTGCAGGCCAATTTTCTTGCTTTCTTCGTTCAGTCTGTCTAGCACCAGGAGGTCATGTAGATTTTCAGCAAAAAGAGTGATGGCTTCCCAAATCTGAGGTTGCTTGGGTATTCGCCAACTTTTCTGGTTCCTTTATTTTCCCAGTCTAGGTTCCGGAAGATCATCTCTGGGCAGGCTATGAAGAGTTTGGGTGAGCTTGTATCTTCTAGTCTTACCCCTTTTTCGAATTGGAAGAGGTCCGATTCTTTATGTTCCCTGATGAAGGAATTGCTGTGTTGGTAGACATATCGCAATACCCTGACATATATTGGGTTTACGCCTTGTCGATCACTGACCAACAAAAGACGAGCTGACTTATTCATTGACTAAATTGTTTTCATTGATCATGCCCTGCCTCAAAACATTGGTCGTTTGACGTTTTCTATTGAGTGACTAAAGAAGAGTCTTCAAGTCGTCCCCGACCACGATCGACCAGACAGTCAACGAACCATCTTGACGTATCACAATATTTCATTTGTGTGTGTTGATTGTGGAAGCCATTAAAACAGACGAGATTATCATATTATAAATGGTATCAGATTAGAAATAGATCTTGGTAAAATAATTAGAAAAAATATATTCGATATTTTTACTCTTGGTATTATAATCGACACCAAGCTGGTGTTGTTTATGATAATATACGACGCATCAACAGATCTTGGGTGTCGGTACTGTTGACCCTGGTCCCATTACTGCAAGCTTAAATCAGGTTGTTCACGGCCATGGCCTGAGTTTCTTCACTTCTGTCTTTGAAAAACACTTTCCGAGCGTAACGAAAAAGAAGAAATCAAATGATTAATTTTAAACTAGTAGAAAAAATTGGTCTTTGGGAAAAGAGTCAATGCGAAAGACTGAAATGACGAAGAAAAAGAAAAAGATCAAATATGTTTGACTTAGCCTGGCGTCACCCTCTAAGAGTCGGCATCACTTTGGTATAAATCTTCTGCGAACAATATTTCCTCTTATTTTTTTTATAGTCATCGTGCACAAAATCATACGTTGAGCTATTTTTTCCAATGACTTTTGAATTCTACATATCGTATAAAGAAAATTCATCAAGTTTTCTGTGGAATTTGAACCATTCCTTTTGTGTACTAGTTGCAAAACGTATGTGCGAGCACATGCACACAGCTTACAGGGAACTATATCTGCAAGACTACATTACAAAGCATTCCTTTAAACACACTGTTTTCCTTATCTATGTATTTGTTTTTTTCACAACGTTTCAGCTGTCATCGGATGTTATTGGTTTTAGAAGATGAAATCACTCATCTAAACGCATTCTCGGTGGGACTGGACACGTCATATCCGTTTTTTGTATATACGGGTAGTATTATCGGGGTACTTCCGAGTTTCCTCCTTTAGACCATATCATAAATTATGATTATACACCCAGTCTGACAAAACTAAGGCCAGAATTTCCATATTTTGGGGAATTTGTTTATTCCTGACAAGAGTCTGGAACTCGTTAGGACGGCCATATTCAAATCAAGATGGTGGACAAACGACCATCAACCAGTAAGTACAATCTACTTTTTATGATCCTTAGACAATGTATGAATGGAATTTCAAGTCAGTTAACTCTGATATGCGTACGAAACCTAACCCAGCTTCTAGAATAAAACGGACCAATCCGATTGAGTTCTGATACTCATGTGTATCAACTTCGAGTATATAGATGTATCATGCAGTGTCATTGACAGTGTGCAACACACCGACAAAGAAAAGAAAGTAAAAGAAATTATAATCGTTTAAACTTTTTAAGAGTTTTTTTTTCTGAATATTGAACTTCTTTTAGCTGTTTGTTTGGTTAGCATGACGTCACAGCCTATCCATTCTATAGTCGATCTTTAGCTGAACTTCGAATGCGCTGGTGGCGAACAGAATTTTCCAATTACGGTTGGAAACTGAATATTCCACTCTACAACAGAGGATTCGGATGATGTCTATCTCTCCTCCATCCTTTCTTAAGCCTTGATTTCCATATATTGTCCCCGTCGAGTTCTTGAAGTCACATTAGGTTGAACTCTGCATTTATCTAACATACAGTCTACATGTTGATATGGGCTGCCTCCTCAATTTGTCTCAGTTTCCAACGGCGTTTCCTGTTTTATTCGGAGCTGTAACAAGCGGAGATGCAGTGAAGCCAATTCACACCAACTAATTTTTGCAAAAAATATATTTCACTTCCTCAGACTGTTACAATGCAAGGAATTTCAGTCCCATACCAGGGAATTCGAAATTTTCCGAGGTTAGCCTCTTGAACACAGCTGTATTTTCCCTTGTTACGACCACGTTTATTCTTTATTTCACATAGAATTTTTTGTATATTATATCGACCGTAAAATTCATTATCGATTCAAATTCTTAACCTCCTGTATTTTCTTTTTGCAACATGGTATAATCTTGCTGTTTCCTAGCAATTCTTTGTGCGTTATCTTAAATGGGAATGAAATATTATTATTGTGTATGTTTTTATTATCAAGGCCAATCATTAAGTTCACTTGAAGAGTAAATTGTGGGCGCCTCACTACATGGTAGTTGTGAAAATGACAAGAAAAAGTTGAAGGCCCCTTATACACACACGCAAACTCATATACACACACACACATACACACACACACACACACACATATATATATATATATATATATATATATATATATATATATATATATATATATATATATATGGAATCCCAAGTTCACATTTGTTTCGAGTGTCTCTGCGATTTTCAAGTGAGTTCTAATAAAGAAATTGCGTAAATGATGTTCTCAGTTTGAAATTACTTGGGTTACAACTATTAAAAGATTATCAGGAAAATATTGGTGGTGTATAATTATCTTGGATATTTATAAGAAATTAAGAATTCAAATGTTAAGTATATATATATATATATATATATATGTGTGTGTGTGTGTGTGTGATGAACAATGTGATTTTTCTGTTTAACTATGGGCTCTTCTATTTGCATTTTACTGATGAAAATATCTCCTACCTGCTATCTTCAACAACGGACTCTTCCACAGGAAGGAGCGCAGTAGTTTCTACTTTTTAATCGTGTAATATAAATTCAAACATACCCGTGAATAAGTTGAGAAAAGATTCTTTCAATAAACGAGGCATTCGCGACCTGCACACTTAGCGCACAAAAATCATCACCCACTCTTTGACGTCCATTGTTACTCAAGGATATTCTCCAAGAATCGCAAAACTTTTCGATCGTGGGTGATCCACGTTGTGATTCGTAATATCCAGTGGTTGTCAGTCCAGCAACATAACCAGTCCATAACCATTCAAGTTATTTTTCATGATATCTAAGCCCCCCCCCCTTTTTTATAATATCATGTACTGTCTCCCTGCGTGATGTTAAGCATAATTATTATTTTTTTATACACTTTGCGTGGTTCTTACTTTGAGGTCCTGTCGTTTAGGTAGTACGGCCAAATTGCTTTGGACAAATCAGTTCTCGTGAGAAATGTCAAGCCTGGTCATTACGAAGATGGGTGACCGTCTGGGAACACGAAGAGCTGTAAGCTCGAGTCATACCAAATACTTAATTCCGCTTTAATAAAAGAGCAGGATTAAGGGTATAAGGTCTTCGAACCAGGGATAGAAAAGATAGAAAGGAAAGTATCAAAAAGCAAGAGGAGCCACCAGGTCCCCTCTAACTACAATCGACCAGTCAGCCAATCGACTGAACGTACCACATTCTTTTAGTTATCTACGTCCTTAGAATAGATGAGCATATCTTATAGAATGTTGTATTTGATTAACAACAGATCTTTGTAAAATAATAAAAACCGGTTCAATATTCCTGCACTCGATGGTGTAATCGACACCAAGCTGTTATTGTTCATACCAATACACGATACATCAACAGATGTTGAGAATTGGCACTGTTGCTAAGTAAGACCCCTGGCTTCATCTCAGTGAGCATAAATTGGGTTATTTACGGTTATGGCTTAAGTTTCTTGACTTTTGTCTTTTAGAAATACTCTTCGAGTGGAGACAGTTGCAAGAATATCAGTTAATGAATTTTGAAGAAGCAGAAGATTCGTTCTTTGGAAAACGGGTTAATTTGAGTGACTGAAAAAAGACTGTGACTATCAGGGGTATGAATCGGAAGGTAAGCTGCCATTACATCCTCCTAATAAACATCTATGGAGCTGAAACAACGAATCTAATCGAAAGATCAAGTCACAAACTGAGAACCATGCTAAGTGGACAGGACAGAATCATGGTCAACGTGAAGAGATCACGTTGTTGCGAAAATATCAGTCAACCGTTGGATATAACAACGTCGATCCCTAGAGATCATATGCGAAACTGTGACCAGCAAAAAAAAATGGCATGGTGAACTAAATGAGTTCAGAAAGTACTAGCTGCACGATGCCCATGATAGAGTGGTCTGGCTAATCTTGGGGAAGGTCTATGTCCAACAACGGACATTAAAACGCTGCTGCTGCTGCTGATGATGATGATGAGGAGGAGGAGGATGAGGAGGATAGTCAGCAAAAGAGATAGAATATCTAAAGTTTTCTTCGGGCAATCTCTTCTTCCCGTCTATGATGTTGGTACAACGTTTCGGCCGATTCATTCTTCAGCCCTCAGGTGAAAATGAAATATCCGTAAATAAAGGAAGCCCTTCTTATCGATCTCTTTCTGTAGAGGTGCAAAAATATATTCAGTTTGATACCGTTTTTTTTACCATTTTTTTAAAATTAATTAAATTTTTTTCTTAGCACCCCCGGAGAAAGAGACCGATAGAAGAGAGGTTCTCTCCTTACGTATATTACGTTTCACACCTGAAGAGGCAAGCAGACTGAATCGGTGAAAGATGGGAAGAAGAGATTGAGTCGTACGAACAAAAGTCAGTATAACTCTTCACAAAGTTATTGATAAGATCAAATATATTTGACTTGGCCTGAGGAAAGAGTCATCCAGTAAGAATCTGGACCACTTTAGTCAAAATTATTCGCAAGACTAGCCTACAAAGAGTTCCTCTGCACACACATATATTCTTTGGCCCTGGAACCATGTCAGACCCCAGTGTCATCACCTGATTAAAGGCTTGTTTATATTAAGTGCATGAATTAATCAGTAACCGTTAACCAAAACTGTCAAGATTGATTCTTTAGTTTGAGTCAGACAGCATTCACTCCAATTTTTTTTTTTCAATTTGGGCTATTTTAGTGATCACGGTGTAACAAAAGGAGAGAGAAGTAACTAACTCATTGATCAACTCCTTTTTCAATTTTTTAAATTGACCACCCTCACCACTATATGCTGTCAAAAGACATTCTTCATGCAACGGTTTCTATTGAGCGACTAACCAGTCATGTTATTTATGTTTTTGTTATAAGACAAAATAGTGTTCAGCCCTAGGCTTATTTGCCTAGCTCAGTTTAGTTTGGCGCTAGGCTGCAAGAGTAGGGTCCCCAGTAAGGATCAAGCTCACAACTCTTACAAACTGGTGTGTGAAACAAGCTTGCCAATCTCTGCACCAATTTAGACTCCTCCGTTCCATCCTCTATACTGATTTCAAAGCTTGTTTATTTTCCTTCCGTTCAGAGGAAAGAACTAACACACACCCAACAAAGCAGCTGAATCCTTGGCAGGAAATGGTAATCAAAATGCCTTCTGATTTTGCAGTTCACCTATTTTCAGTTTATCTCTTCAAGATATTTTGCACAGGGCTGGATTTAGACCTTAAGAGTCTGGGGTACTTCAAATTCAGGGGGGCCTCTCATACGTGAAAATTTCAACGCACGACGAATCACAAAATTTATACATCAAAATGCTTTTACTGCTTATTTGTAATTGGTACTGGCAGGTCATACATACGTATTTCAAATATGTGAAAATGGCACGAAATTAAGAAAATCAACAATAAATGAAGGAGCGAGTTGAATATTGTGGTCTGTGAGAGGAAGTGTGGTCCCTGCCTCAGAGTTAGCAGTATTGCCCTATTTTCGTAACCCATACTCCAGTTACTGTAGACCCGAAAAACGAGCAATACTTTCATCAGTTTACACAAAAACAATAGAATGCGCGATAATGGTAAGAATTCCAAAACGAATTCCAAGCAGTAATTAATGATTTATTTCTTATTAAAGAAACTAATTTTTGAATTACCATGTTTTTGTATGGGGGGCAGGGTAATTGCCATTTTTGTCTCTATGAATCCAGCACTAATTTTGCATACCTGATTGTTTTTTCATGCAAAATGATTTTCAGAGAATTTACTTAGTAGCGCTACTACTCATGGGCGTCCGCCTCTACAGGAAATTGGTGCAAAAAAGATATATCTAGAATATATCCCAGTCGCAACCATTTCTTGCGTAGATATTCCCATCTTTTTAAACGGGTCCATAAAATTGGAGTTACATGAAACAACAGCACAGCACCACTATCATATATATATATATATATATATATATATATATATATATATATATATATATATATATATATATATGAAATTTCAACACTCCTCAACCTAGATGAGAAGGCCTGATTCAGGAAAGGAGGCAAATGCCCTGTTAGCACCCCCCTTTCAAGGAGACACTCATGCTACTGCTATTTCAACAACAGTTATAACATAGAATGAAATAAAAGACACAGATGAAAGTAAGAACAAAGCCTGTTGTGTAAGATACAAAAGAATGAAAGGACTTCATATAATATCCATGCTCTCGAAGCATCCATGAAATTGGAAGCTTCTGTGAAAATAAGTTGCAAGCTCAAACCCTGTCAGAATTTACTTCTCCCTCAACTTCTTGTTCAATGTTGAATGAAGCCCAAGGGGAGTAGTTCCAATCATCATCATCATCATCATCAGCTGTTGCAGCCATGATAAGTCTACAGCTGGACGAAGGTCTGTCGCATTTCTCATCTTGACGGTCGCAAATGCACTGATCTCCGTCATGTCTTTCTGGCAAACCCCACTCATCTCTCCATCTTGTATCCGGTCTTTTCCTGCTGCGTTGACTGTCCCATGACCACTAATCAGATAGTCTTTTACTCCATCTGCAGTCATTCCCTCTAGCCAAGTACCCAGCCAATCTCCATTTTTTTGTTTCATTATTCTCTTACCATGGCCCTGTGTGTGATTCCAAGTTGATTCTCAGTCCGTTTTGTTCGTTCCCATGTTTCACATCTACTGGTCATAGCTGGTATTATGCATTCATTGTATACTTTATGCTACAAGTACATTGACGTGGTGCTCTTCGATGAAAACGTGTATGCGTGATTCTGATTTGGTATACCATACTTATGGCCTTGTGCCTGACCAAGGTACGATTATTAAATGTCTACCTATCAGTGTTTATATATTTGTATACACTTTTGCATACACGTGTATAAATATTTGTAGTTATATATGTATATTTCATTTTTATCAACATATATCTGTGAATGGTTTTATGTTTGGACATACATTTGCATAGGCTAATATATATATATATATATATATATATATATATATATATATATATATATATATATATTCTACCACTGCTACTGCGACTGCCGATGTCATAGTGGTAGCATTAGATATGAGCATTTCTGATTTTTCATGGATATAACTGATGTTATTTTCATATTAAGAATAAAATATCGATTCTTTTGGCTTGTTTAAAAATCATTAAAAACAGAAAATATGAAGAATTGTAGAGAATCAACAGGAATATAGATGTAGTTGTCTTTCTTTGTTCCCAATGAACGCATTTATGCCCAAATTATTTATAGTATAGTTGTAAATAGAGCATGGCCCATGAAAAAGTACATACCAACCACTTTCTTTTATCGGAGGGTAATTTTCTTCTCGACCAAACATAGCAAAATTATTCTAATGAAGCTCTACACGATCAAAACGGGTTTTAGCAGGTATTATTTATAACCAAATACTATTGCATCAGAACTTTGTTGCCAAAAAGTATTTTATCGAGTACTCATTTTTGGACGGCAACATATTCATTCATCATGCAATGTTTCACCGGAGATAATAAAATCCTGTTATGCTTGTTTTGAAGAAAATTTATTTTCTATAAAAAAAAAAAAGTGGTGAGACTGCACTCAATTAGTAGTAATACTGTAAACTATTCATCAATACGTAAATAAACTTCTCATTTAGGGAGTGTTCTATGCTAGTATATACATATATATATATATATATATATATATAAAGAGAGAGAGAGAGAGGGGGGAGGTGGGGATTGTGATGATGTAATCAATTCGACCATGATCTTGCAGGTGCTTGTAAAATCCGTTTTGTCTGTTGCTACGAAAATCTGTTTTTAACGAAGAGTTCAGAAGAAGCAGCGAAATCAAGGGACATAGACAAAAAGGAAAAGGTCGTTTGGCTGGGAAATAATTCGGTCAGACCCCACCTTTCACACATTAACACACACGTGTTCACGCACTTTCCTCCCTCTCTCTCTGTCTCTCTCTCTCTCTCTCTTTGCACACACACTCTCTCTCATTGCTTTCTGTTCTCAACTCTTTGCTCACACACTCTCTCTCATTCACACATCCTCCAACTCTCACTCTTTCTCACTCAGTAATTCACTCTCTCACCAACACTTTCTCTCTCTCTCTCTCTCTCATCAGCACACTCACTAATTCACTCTCTACCTCAATACTCCTCCTCGTTTTCTCTTTCATTCACACGCACATACACACACACACTCTTTCTCCCACTTCCTTCATTTCTTTCTCACATTTCACCCCCTACTCTTTCTCTCTCTGATCAAAGTTCATCATTCTCGAGAGAAAGGAGGGGGTCGATGGCTGGGGTGGGTCAGCTGAGGTCTGGCCAGGGGTCGGATGAAGTGACCTGACTCTCAGGCTTTGGCCTGAAAGAAAGATGGGGGATGAAATGTCCGCCAAGCCGTGTGTGGCCGGGCGATGTCTTGGGGGAGATGTTGGTCGGCTCTTTAACCATTCATGTCACGAAATATGGCAGTTACAGTTAAGCAGCGTTACTGAAGGGTAATTTACTTTTCCCGATTGAGTGTCCCTACCCAAAGCTTGCAACAAATTCTACTCTCCTCACCCCAACCGCCTCTATCGACATACATATATCCCTCATTTCACCTCCATACTGCGCAACCCTTACCTTCCTTTTGTTGGGTTGAAAACCAAGGCAAAAATTGAGAAGGTGAAAAACCTATGGATGCTCAGAAGTGACAAATGATTAGGGAATACGAGGAACAAAAGGAGAGATTGCCAGCGAGGAGAGAATAGATAAAAGAAGGTGTGGGATTCGAATGAGGAGCAAAAAAAAAATTTTAGAGGGTAAATATCGTTAGTTACTCAATAGAAACTGTCACATGGCAAGAGTCTCTAGACAGCATGCTGTGTTTGGGGTGATTAATTGAAATTGGAAATGAATAAGTTACTTATCTCACTTTTCCGAAAAAAGTTCGAATTTTCAAAAAGCAATTGACAATACTACTGGACAAAAACTAAGGGGCCAATTTACCATAAATTTACATTGTAAACTAAACACCCTCTAAGAGGAGAATTAAAAAAATCCGTTTTTTTGTAGACCTGATGGTGAGTAATTTTTTAGTTTTAGTTGACGGTTTCTAAAAAAGAGAGGAAGATTAAAAGAAGGGAGGAAATGTTAAGCGTAAGGCCACAACAATAATAATAATGATAATAATAATAGACCACAGCACTGCTAGGAACTGCATAGATACTGTTGAAAGTGCTGGAAATATAAAGTCGACGACCCTAAATGTTAGCAGTGGCCTAACAGGAGAGAGGAAGGGAAAAAACACAACACAAATGGTAGCAGAGGTGTGAACCACAGCTTTAGTATGATAGGTGAGGGAGAGATGAGATGAGATGTGGGCTGAAGACCTGAAGAGACTGGCTGCCACTCAGCCTTCAGCGATGACCCCCAGGCAACTGGTGTGAAACTGTAAATCACAATTTTGCTGTGGACTATGAGAGTGTGGAGAGGAAGACTGGAGACTTGAGGAGACTTGCTGTCACTCAACCTCCAGCGTTAACCATCAGGCAACTAGAGTGAAATTGCAAATAATAATGATAGTAATAATAACATTATTATTATTATTATTATTATTATTATTATTATTATTATTATTATTATTATTATTATTATTATTATTATTATTATTATTATTATTATTATTATTATTAAATTGACAAAAATAAGGTGATTTTCTGTAAGGCAAACTTGTTCAGCTCCGCGCCACGGTAGGTGCCCAAGAAAGGAAAGGATTTTTTGATGTCATATCTCTCAAGGACAGTGGTCGGCAAACTAAAGTCACGAGCGGATCACGACCGGCCCGAGAGAAAATATTGGACCGTATTGCTTACCGTATATTTTTAAAAGAGCTTTCATGCTCTTCAAATTGGTTCAAAAGATGTCTTCATTGAAATAGATTGTGACTGAATTGAGTTCTTTGATTACTAATTGGAATTCTTGGTTTAGCGCAAATGACTTTCTAGAATGCGTTATTCATTGATTTCAAGCCAATCTATCACTGAATTTATTTAAATGGACGATTCCGATCCTGTAAGCTTTTCATGACACTTATCTGGTGCAATTCACACCCATTAATACGTGATCTGTGCCTACAGAGGAAAACATCTTAGAAGTATAAAGTTCCCCGGAAGAAAACGGCTGAGAGAGAGAGAGAGAGAGAGAGAGAGAGAGAGAGAGAGAGAGAGAGAGAGAGAGAGAGAGAGAGAGAGAGAGAGAGCAATTTGTTGTTTATCTGGATCATTAACTCCGACATGCCCTGATTTTGCTTATAAAGATATAAACAAACAATTGAATCGGCCATAACTCACCAACCCCCCATCTGTCCGCAAAAATGCATACACAATTTTATTGAAATATACTGAGGAATAACGAAGTTAACCAACTGAGAAAAAGGAGACAACGACGACGTTGACGACTACAGTCCCCGGCAGTTTTTTTTTTTATATCAGGAACAAAGAGGTTACTTACCCTAGATTCAGGATACGGACAATCATAGTTCTCCATGGCTTTCCAGTGTGCATTGTCAAAGCTGTTTTTTGAAAATATGGTGGGGTGGTTTTCGCCGTTGCCTTCTCCACGGTTTTGAATTCAGTGTTGCCCTCGAAGACTGGTTGCGTTCCTATGGCCAGAAAGCCCCGCAATTTTGTCTGTAACTGTGGGGAGATGGATTCATGTCTTACCCAAGAAGGTCATCATTGCAAAAAGAACGTAAATGGTCTCGGCTTCAGTCTGAATTTTGATCGCTGATTCCATTGTCCTCGCTGCGACGCACGTAAGGTTGATTAGTAAAGAAAAATAATGAAAAAATGATATGGAATGAGATGTCGAGTCAATGGTAAGAGAGGAAGCCGGTCTGGTTAGTCACTCAATAGAGACTGTTACGTGAGTAATGTCTTTTCGTGGCACTCCGTGTTGAGGGTAATCAATTAAAGATTTGGGAAAATGGAGATCAATGAAAACGTTATTTCTCACATCTTTCGCTTGGCAGTGATCATTGTATGTGTCTTGATTCCCCAAATAAACGTGAATGCTGCCGGACACATAATAAAAGATCAATTGAGCATAAAATCATGTTGAAAATTGAACCCCTGTCCCACCAAAAACCGATGTGTTCGAGATTTTCAAGAAGCCCACCCTCAGAACTGCCTTATTCCCGTTATAATTAGAAGTATGTGGTCAAAATTTCAGCCCTCTAGCTTCATTGACGCTGTCTGTACGCACGATACATACATATATATCCCGCCAGAATAACTATAAAAAAAAGTAAAACATTGTGGATGGTTTTGGTGACAGTTTTCGTTGACGTTATCTTCTTAGACAAAAGAAAGAACAATATTTGAACCAAATTTCTGAAACCAAATGCAAAAAAGAAGAAAAATGAAAAGTGGAAATTAAAGAATCCAAAATCGAGGAAGGAAAGACAATGAATGAAATCATTCAACAGGGTGAAAATGGATTTTCTAATAGATGCTACTTCCATTGGATCTCATCATATTCCAGACTAAAACCTATTTATATATTGGCTAAAAGATTACTTTAATATGAGCTTCAATATTGATAAAATTTGGACCAAATATTAATAACAATTATGAAACGTATAAGTATTGTTGATTAATTAGTTGATTTATGTATTAATATTGAAACAAGATTCAACATTGGAAGGTTATGTACAATAATCAGAAATCTTTATTCCCAATTCTGTTGAATTTCTAAGCTTATGTTGAGATGAAAATTGCAATGTATCTGGTACTTTTTGCTCTCCCTGCACTCGACAGAGAGAAATGAATTAAAATTGAAATTAGTAAGCTTACACTGTGATGAATCAATAAACTCTTGATATATATATATATATATATATATATATATATATATATATATATATATGTATATATATACATATATATATATATATATACATATATATATATATATATATATATATATATGTATATATATATATATATATATATATGTATATATATATATATATATGTGTGTGTGTGTGTGTGTGTATGTATGTATACATATAACCGTTTTTAGTGCAATTTGTTTTGCGATTTAACAGATTGAAATGTCCGTTGAGCGCAATGGAGTGAAACTGATCAGCAACAACAAAACTGTATACATCGATTCATCTATTTACGTGTTATTTCAAAATTTAGAAAATTGAACATTATTTTCACGGATAAAAAAACCTAAACAGCAAAGATATATATATATAAAGTTTTCATGTATATATATATATTGACGAGATATAGATCTTTACCTACCCTAACATACATAGGCGTGTGTATCTGTATGTTTGTGTGTATGTGTGTAAGGCTTATTTCTATTTACCGTCTGTGCCTTCACTGCCAATCACCCCTGCTCTACGGTTGCCAACAAACCAGCCAAGCCAACATTTCCTCCCCAACACTGCCACTATCACCGCTGCCACCGCCTCCGCCGTATCCACACAACAACAACCTCGATTTTCTCGTCACGTTACCTTCGCCGCCATCTTTTTCGACGCCATTATCGGCCGGATCGCCCGCCATCAACCTCCTCCACCAACACCACCAAACCCAACCCGCCCGGCCTATTTGCTCTGCAACCCACGTCTTTGCCGCTGATGTCGTGACGATTAAATTGTACCGAACTCATCGCATTGATCGGCGTCCCGCGCCTCCGGTTTCAGCGCCGATCCCCACCCCCAATACTCCTTCCCCAGCTTTTCCCGACGCTTTATCTCCCCTCCCCCATGTCCGCCCTTTCCCGACCTTCCAACTATCAGCGCTGCCACGGCAGCTCCCGACGTCGCTAGCGCCACCAAGGCCAAAGAACAATGTCCTTTCCTCTTCTCTACACACATCTCACTTCTTCGCATCTGCTGCTGCTGCTGTTTTTTCGAATTTTTCTTTCCGAAAAACGCCGTCGCTTCTGATACAACGTTTATAATTCGTTCTGCTTTCCAATATCCCCACCTTTTTTTTTATTTGTTTCTGTCATACTCTCATTCTCTTTCACACTGTGTGTGTGTGTGTGAAAGTGTGTGCGTCTCTCTCTCTCTCTCTCTGTCTCCTTTTTTCTCTCTTTTCTTCTTTTTCATTCTGTTTTTCACTCTGTCATTATCTCTCTCTCTCTATTTATCTCTTTGTCTTCCTTTTTCTCTTCATCTGTTTCTTTCACCCCCCTCCATTCCCTCTCTCTCCCCTTTTTCTCTCGGTCTCTCGCATTGTCTGTCTGTCTGTCTCTTGTATATATATATATATTTATATACAGATAGATAGATAGATAGATAGATAGATAGATGGATATAAACTTCCTCGACCACATTCTCTGTTTCCGTCTTTGTTATATATGTAGCAGCCAATCACTTACTTGGCATATCTCTGTTGTTACTCTTTCTCACTCTTTGTGTGTGTGTGTGTGTCTCTCTCTCTCTCTCTCTCTCTCTCCATCGCACTCTTTCTTCTTTTTCATTCTTTCTTTCTCTCTTTTTATCCCTCTCTTTGTTTTCTTTCCTTCTTTGCCTCTGTCTCTTTCACTTTCACTCTTCCATTCCTTCTCTCCCCTTTCTCTCTGTCTCTCGGTGTCTGTCTATCTGTCCGTCTGTCTGTCTGTCTCTCTCTCTCATATATACATACATACATATATATATATATATATATATATATATATATATATATATATATATATATATTTATATATATATATATATATATTTATATATATATATATATATATATATATATATATATATATAAATATATATATATATATATATATATATATATATATTTATATATATATATATATATATTTATATATATATATATATATATATATATATATATATATATATATATATATATATATATATATAAGCTTCTTTCTCTTTCTCTTTCATCGTTTCCGTCTCTTTTATCTATCTAACGGCCTATCAATTACCTCACGTATCTCTGGTTATCCCCTGGGGTCTTTCGCTCTGAAATACTGTATGCATGTGTGTATCTGCGTTCGTGTGTGCAAGTGTGTGTGAACTTTTGTGTGTGTGTGTGTGTGTGTGTGTCCCTGAATGTGTTCGTGTGTACATGTCTATGTGTCTGTGTGCACGTGTGTGTGTATGTGTCTGCGTGTATATGTGTACCCCTGCCGACGTGTATCATTGCGGGTCTGCAATCGCGTGTGTGTGTCAACGTGCATGCGATCAAGTGATGTTATGCGAGTTATCCCCCTTGCAAGAGCAACCACTTCCCTTTCTCGCGCACCCGAAGTTCTTTGTACTCCTTCCTTATACGATTTTATCGTCAGGCATAAACATTTCACCCACATTTAAAAAATAAAAAAGACATTGCTTAGGTGACCTCTAAAAAAAGTCCTTTTTTTCTCCTCATTAACAGTGACCTGTCAGCTATTTAATGTCGATAATGATTTAGATACTATCAATCAATGTAGCTCAGTGGTAGAGAGCTCGTTTCCGGTTTGACAGGTTGTGGTTTAATATAATCTTGTCATAGACTTCGAAAAAGCGCTTCTTTGCTTGGTAGAATACATGGAACCTCAGAAAAAAATGGTCATCAAACTGGAAACTATACAACGCGCAATTATTTCAGTCAAATCACGCTGGATACGTCGATTCTTGTAAGACAACCGAAGTTAAGTAAGCGTCGAGCCTGGACATTACCTAGATGGGTGACCATCGGTGGTAGGTGCTGAACGAAGCTTTGATAGGTCTAACAAGCCGGAAGTGGTTCATACTAACAACTGTCTGTGTGTACTGATTCCCACGACCCCTTCAATAAGGGTATTAGCGGAGAACGATGATATGTACGGACATAAACATTTTCTCCAATTATTTCAAAACCTTTTTTTGCTGTGTCTGAAAAAGTTTTTCTTTACTACAACGAAAATTGACGGCTCAGTGAATGTGAAAATACTTTTTATTCAGACTAAATTCGAATAGGTTAAAAGCATTCACAAAGGAGGAAGGATAGAGACTGAGGGTGAATAAAGAGGATTTTTCGCCTTTTTGTGTCATCATCATCATCATCATCATCATCATCAGTCTTTTAGCGTCCGTCGTTGGACACAGACCTTCCCCAGGATTTGCCATACTTCCCTAACACTACGTCATATAATTCTTCTTTTAAAATCCAGTATCGAAATTAAAAATGTGACGTAAGCAAAAGTATTCGTAATTTAAGAATATAAAACAGTTTAACACTTCATATCGTAAGGGT
>OY735206.1:1584000-1641500 GCA_963457665.1 Thysanoteuthis rhombus | reverse complement strand
ACACACACTTAATTTCATGGGAGTATGCTCAGTGGTTTTCGTGGTTGACTGTCACATAGAAATTAATTATTTTAAGATCTTGCCCTACATTTTTCCTTGTTTTCTTCTTCAAACCAGGGCGTATCAGAACGATTACAGAAGTGCTCCATCGATAAAGAGACGGTTCTTGACATTCATGGGCTCCAATAACGTCCATTATTATCGACATCCTCTCCAACTTTTAGATGGATTTATGCAAAATTACCTCCCCTACGTTGTAATTATTTGTCTGCATCAGATAATATTGCCAAAATTCCATGCCAGCCCACACAATATCTCCAAAAGTTCTCCATTGATTTCAATGATATTTTATGGAAGGGTGAACAATAAGCAATGGAATAAATGATTTGAGGTTGGGGAAGATCTATGCGGAATTACTTCCCCTGACAATGCCTCCAGTATAGGTAATGCACTCGCTTAAATAGTTGTGTGGGAATTCGTCTGTATTGCAACGCAATTGATCAGTCTATCTTACTTTCAGTCTCCGAATGCAAAGGCATGAGCGACGTTTTGTAAAAGATATACGGTTCCACATACAGCAAGTCTCCATTCTCTATGAATCGATGTTTTCCAAAAGAAGGAAAAGGGGCTATACAGCTTGATATCAGTGTCGTCACGGGAGTTGCAATAACGAGGCGTAAGAAAATATTAGACTGCTTTGGGGATTCCTACTCCTAGTTTTGAATTCAGTCTTCCTTCTCTTAGACTGGTTTCCTCACATTTTTTTACCGATTTCTTTTTCAGAACAAAAACGTATTTTAATAAAGATTTGGGCTAAAATGTACTGGTGGAGATTTCAATTAGGAACACTTGGCCAAAGCTATCAAACAATGATAAGAAAATTTGGAAGCTTTGGTAGAGAGATAAAAAAATCAAGTAACGAGCGACAAGGTTTACATGGTAACAAGATGGAAAACCATAACATCAGAGCCGACCGTGCCATCATCTCTGGAAGCTTGTGGTGAGCATTTGGTGAAACTGAGGTCTACTTAAAAAAAAACTCTTGATTTTATAGACAAGTAGACCTGCTTGGAATCATCATCATCGTCATCATCATTATCATCATCAATCAGCCTTTTGAAGCCCATCGTCATCATCATTATCATCATCAATCAGCCTTTTGAAGCCCATCGTCATCATCATTATTATCATCAATCAGCCTTTTGGAGCCCATCGTCATCATCATTATTATCATCAATCAGCCTTTTGAAGCCCATCGTCATCATCATTATTATCTTTAATCAGCCTTTTGAAGCCCATCGTCATCATCATTACTATCATCAACCAGCCTTTTGAAGCCCATCGTCATCATCATTATTATCATCAATCAGCCTTTTGAAGCCCATTGTTGGACATAGGCTTTCCCCTGAGCTGAACATTCCAAATCATCATGCCGCCTTATATTTGCCGCCTACAATTTCACTCATGATCTCGAGAGATCCACGTGTTAGTCACGTTGTCCCTTGGTTGTCTGATTTCGTTGCAACGTAGCTTTGGCTGCCACCTATTTTCTATCTTATCTATTGTGCTGTTTTTTTTATCTCTCCGTGTGATCTTCACCTGTACACATTACATGGTTCTTAGTTTGGAAGCCAATCTTTTGGTTAACTTCCATGTTCCAGTTCAATTGATGATTGTCTGATGGACGCACCAAGACCAATGCAATCTTCCTGATCTTGGACATCGATCTCGCCCTGATGAAAGTTTGCCAACCTAAGGTATAAAAAACCCAAGAGAAAGGTCGGCCAAAATCATTAATCAATAAATAGATGACAGCAGTTTTTATGTTGTAATTGCAGCCTATTGTATGCTCTCAATTCATCCTCAATTTGTTTGACCAAGGCAAATGATCTTCAATTTCCGGGGGCATAAAATAAAAGATCGCCAATACCTGGTGTTTTTAATCGAAGCGAGCGATAACATTATTAGTAATATCTTTCAAACAAAATAATCTGTTTTTGAGAATTATTATTATTAATACATTCCCATTTCCACCGTTAACATAGGTTGGTCACAGGTTGGGGATTGCTGTGCTGGTGGATTGTATGCAATCTGACTGCAAAACTCAAGGCTGAAAATTTCTAATCCAAATTATCAGCGTACCCTTTGCCTATTGTCAAGTCATCAAACGATCAAATCAAGACAGTTCCATTTCATTTTATAAATCGGTTCCTTTCAGCTGGACGGAGAATTGATAAATAAAAGCATATTGGCTAGTTTTTATCGGACAAACCTGGCTGCTGCAGGGTCTAATTCCATCCCTACTTCTCTTTTGAAAATCATGACAGCAACTTTTGTATTAAATGCATAATAAACAAATATTAAAAATTCATATTTTTTCTGATGTATGAAATTATTTATTCGAATGAAATAAGCCTTTGCGTATGTATAAGATTTTTGAAGACATGTAGGATTTTTCAGCTCAATCGGTAAGAGAGCTGCCTGCCGATAAATTGATCGTGATTTCAAATCATGGTAGGGGGATTTTTTTTTTACAAATCAGTCTAGTCTATTGTCAAGTCATCGAACGATCAAACTACAATAGTTCCACTAAAGTTGACAGCGTGACAGAAAAAATAAATGAATTGAAACACATCACAGGACAGAACAACATGTGACAGGACGTGACAAGTTTTCTTTGCTAAATCTAATGAGGATTGTTATTGTTCTTGTACCTGACTGATTTTTTAGTATTTACTGTTCTGTCGTGGCTTTGTAAATCAAGCAAAGAATCACTCTAGGGTGGCAAGCCTTCAGTAGAGCAGACACAACCTTCAAGAACAAGAAAATCTCGTTAGTTCTAAAAAGAAGAGTATACAACCAATGCATCTTCCTGATAGTCACCTATTGGGGTGAAACGTAGAACCTAACCAAGAGACTGACCTGCAAACAGAGAACCAAGCAATGTGCACATGAGTGAATCATCAACCTAACACGGAGAGATCACAAGACAGCACATTATATTAAGGGAAAAACAGGAGACATCATATAAATCATTGGGAAACCCAAATAGAAATGGACAGGCCATGTTGCAAGAATGGCAAACAACCGTTGGATATTACGACAACATGGATCCTCATATATCAAAGGCGGAACCGGGACTGGCAGAATAAGTGATGGCGAGACGAACTGAACAGGTTCAGAAAATATTGGTTCTGCGACCCCCACGATGGGGAAGGTCTATGTCCAACGATTTGCGTTAAAAGATAGATGACAATATGATGATGATTGTTAATTTACAATTCGGCCAAAGTCCAGTCAAATTTGAGTTTGACCCAAAAGTAAATACACCATTAGCGATTTTTGCATAAAAAGTTTACACCATTTCATGGAGAATAACAGGAAAAATTTAGACTTGAATGTTTGGGGATAAATAGTAATATTTTCAGTATTTTCAGTCTGTTTTGGCCATCCATTCGAAAAATGAAACCGTCAATAATGATACAACTATAGCCACTAATAAGCTCCTGCTTCGTCAATATTTGATGTGTAGAATACAACGAATATTGACTCTTTACAGATATTTCACGATCAAAAATGACAATCCGGGGGCCATTTAAGACCAAATTGATAAATCTAAAAAAATTGACATAATAGTTAAAAAATCTAAAGTTAACGATTTCTGCGTATAATCTTTGCAACCAGGTCAAGTAATAAAGAAAGAAAAAATGCTGATCGGAAAAAAACCGTGACCATTTTCTCTATGAACTGAGTGGCCTTTTTGAAATTCAAATCGGACGATTGTGAATGTAAATTTCTTCGAATTATGACCAAGTCATTGTGAATGGATCCATTCCGAAATTTCAACCACTCCATCCATGGTCTATTGTCCACTCTTCCACAAAATTTCATTGAAATTTATTCAGAACTTATGGAGATATCGTGAAGACAGTCAGGAGCGAATACAGAAATGTTTGAAATAATCTTTCAATTAAAAATAAATACTTTGATCAATCCCGTAATTCGGTGGTTTACCTTCCCACGTAATTTCATCAAAATAGAGAATACTGAGTGATATCGGAAGGAGAGGCAGATGCGTATATCATGAAGCACATAAGAATGAACATTGTTTCGAATTCTTTCTCCACACTTGGCTTTGTGGCCGATCATTCTGAATTCAGAATGAAAACAATGCAGTTTTGAAATCCTCTATTTTCAAGATACCATCCTTTACTTTGTGTATCAACAGAAAAATCCTCCAAAGATTCGTGTCTTGTTTTTATTCTGTTATTGTACACGAAATTGTGCTTCGTTTGGTAGCAAATTGAGTTAATGGTGTATTTACTTCCCGGTTTGACCATCTTGAGGTGAAATTCGACTGGACTACAAGATAATTTCTGATTTTGTCTTTTATGCAAATTTTTTCCCCTTCTTTAGATTTTTTTCTTCTACCACGTTAAGTTCTCTAGAGACATTCAGGGTTTCTCCTTTCCACTGAAATCTACGCCTGTCCCCACCAGTAACCTCCACTACAACTCGTCATATCAGTCCTTAAACACCTTTCATCTTTTTTCAGTCTAGTGACCCACTCACTAACCACACTGTTTAGATTCCATTATCTCATTTCATTATACTTTCTTTCTTTCATTTACGAAGTTACACACACACACACACACACACACACACACACACACATACATATATATATATATGTATCAATGAATTAATGATTAAGAGTTTGTGAGAGCGGGTAAGTGCTATTGCTTTTGTACCAAGATATATATATATATATATATATATATATATATATATATATATATATATATATATATATGTGTGTGTGTATATATATATATATATATATATATATATATATATATGTGTGTGTGTGTGTATATATATATATATGTATTTGTATATATATATGTGTGTAAGTGTGTGTTCAGGTGAATAAATATGCCGTATAGACGTATACTTTTTGATATCATCTTGTACATACATGTGTGTGTGTGTGCGTGCATACATAATCTTCGTATATATGATTTATAATCAGATATAGATTTAGAAAAAAAAAACAATTGCTCAGAACAAATCAATAAACAAAGGCAAATATATGTATCTGAATACCGTAGCCCACACACATATGTGTGTGTATTCGCATGTTATCGACTCTGTGTGTGAGTACGATTTTCTGTAGGAATGAGTTTTTGCCGTGTGAACTTCCATCCGATATCCATATCCTTTCGACGTATATATATATATATATATATATATATATATATATATATATATATAGAGAGAGAGAGAGAGAGTGAGAGAAAGAGAGTGAGAGAGAAAGAGATACATAAATGCAAGCGAATAGATATGATGCATCGATGTATGCATTCATATATCTTATTAGATACACAAAATGACATGTATATATTTGTGTGCGTACATGCCTAAGTATTGAGGGTGTGTGACTCTTTGTAGAAAGGTGGTTTTGATCTTGTGTCCTTGTTCTTGACATGAACCCCAACTTCATATCTTTGTTAACTTATCCATTTAGTTAACAATTTTCATATATATATATATATATATATATATATATATATATATATATATATATATATATACAAATACACAGGCGAGTAAATACAGTGTATCGATGTATATATTTACATACCCTCTTGCACTCAGAAGATACACACTTTTGTATGTGAGTGTGTTCATGCTCGTGTCAGTATGAGTGCATGCGTGAGTGTGAGTCAGTGAATCTGAGAGTGTGTACGAAGTTGCTTTTGGGGCGTGTGTGTGTGTGTGTGTGTGTGTGTGTGTGTGTGTGTGAACCCCACCCGATATCCCAACTACCAACATCACCATTTTTTCCTCTTTCACCGTCTGCATCGTCCCTTTTTACCTTTTTTCATCTCGATTCGTGTCTTTTTGGGGAAAATTCTCTTTTCTCCCATTTTTTCCCCTCTTCCTCATAAACTATTTCCACGCGATCCTAAGCACGCAAAGCCCACGTATTTGTGCTGTTTATCGTCAGAACCCCACCACCTAAACCTCATCCCAACACCCTGACCCCCACATCTTTCCGTCCCAACCAAATCTCCATCGATTTCTGACGTTCTTGACTTTTTTTGCTTCAACTTGAAGACCACCCGCAAAGACGCCATTTTATTTTCGTGGTGTGTGTTATTGGCGGGGATATAAGCTTTTTTTTTTTTGCTTTCGTGTACACACACACACTCACACACACACACACACACACACACGGATGCACACACACACACACGGATGCACACACACACACACACACACATACACACACGGATGCACATACGTATATTACTACTATATATAAATGGGGCGTATGTATGTGTGTGTATATATATATATGTTGGTATTCATTAATATATATCGGCTGAGGCATTTGCAAATCCTTTCCGCTTTCTCATATATATATAATACTTATTGCTTATCTGCGTGTGCTCTTTTCTCCCTCTTACACACGCATACAGATGCGTATACATTTAAATATATGCGCATGTATAAATATATAACTATTGCGATAAAAAGAAATAAATGCTTATATACATATATATATATATATATATATATATATATATATATATATATATATATATATATATATATATATATATGTGTGTGTGTGTGTATGTGTGTGTGTGTATGTAAATGTGTGAGAAAGAAGGAGAGAGAGAGAAAAAAGAGGCAGACAGAGTGAGAGATAACTCTCTAACTAATAGGGTAAATGGAAATATATGCTTACAAACTCATGCTTATGTATATATGTATACATAGATATACACAAATACACCACACACACACACACACATACACACACATTCACACACACATGAGTATAACCTTTGTATATGTGTGTGGAGAATTTTTTTAAATATATATATATATATATATATATATATATATATATATATATATATATATATATATATTACTTATTGACGGGGTTATCTGCGTATGCTTTTTGCTCTCTCTTTCTCTCTCTCACCACATATATGTATATATGTATGAAACTCTCAAGATAGAAATAAGTATATGCTTATAAGTATATATATATATATGTATATGTATAAAAAATATATATATGTATATATATATATATGTATATATATATATATATATATATATATATGCACACATATATATATATATATATATATGTGTGTGTGTGTGTTAGCGAAAGAGGCAGACGGAGAGAGATTGGGAGAGAGATATATAGAGAGTCTGTGTGTGTGTTATGAGTGTGAGTGCGTGCGTGCGTGTATGTGTGTGTGAGTCTTATCCGTGGGTCTATGTGTTTGTTTTTTTTTTCCTTATCTCTCCTCTTTCTTCCTGACTTGATTTTTCCCTCTCTTTGCTCTGTCACGAACAATTCCGATAAATGACGAAAAGACGCGATGAACGATTTTGCCAGCCGAACACGAAAAGCTGTTTTCTCTTATTTATGTCGAATCTTTTGATAATCTTGCCAGCCGAATCTTCTTCTTTTTGAGTCGACGTGTTTTGAATTTTCGTTTTGTATTTTCTGCTTCCATTTCACGTTGCTTTTACAACCTGTTCTTTTTTTCTTTTTTCTTTTTGGCAACCCAACTACACTCTTGATAACTACTATTCTATTCAACATTTATTTTAATGCTACTACAACTGCAACAATTATTATTACTATTATCATTATTATTATTATTATTGTTATTATTATTATTATTAGCAGCAGCAGCAGTAGCAGTAGTAGTAGCATTAGTATCATCATGATCTATTGTTATGTCTTAGCAGCAGACGTAGTATTCGTATTTGCATGAGAAAACTTTAAAAATTTGTTTCGACTTGGCCTCGTAATTCCAGCGATAAATATAGTAATATCTATACGTGATCCTCTATATTTCACGATGACCACGACTACAGTTGCTGCTACCGCTGCAAATGATAATAGTAATAATGATAATAATAATAATCTAAAACTATTACAATGGTTACACTATTATTATTATTATTATTATTATTATTATTGGTCCGAAGACTTATTGCAGTAAAATAGAATTGTGTTCCGCATTAAACTAGTTGGGATAAATACATTATAATCTATTGTGATCCTGTGAATTTGAAGATGTATAACAATGAAAATGCTACTTTTTATGATAATAATGATAATAATAATAAATACGTTGAAATGCACTTTCGAACAAACAGCAAAAATCGGAAGCACCAAGACGTGATGTGATCCAGGAATATTGGTTCAGGAAATTCGACACAGTATACGGCAGACCCATCCACTAACTCCAAAGTTGTCTCGATGAAAGTGAGGTCCCAGAATGGATTACCAAGGATAGGACAACCCTTATTCCAAAGGGAACTGATAAAGGGAACCAGGCAAACAATTATAGACCAATCACGTGCTTACCTCTAATGTGGAAAATCCTGAACGGACAGAAAATATATATTTCCATGGACAAAAGACTATTACGAGAAGAACAGAAAGGATGAAGGTGAAGAACTAAAGGGGCGAATGGCATGCTCTACATTGAACTGAATGATCCTGAAATAAAATAAGATAAATGAAGAAAAATGTTGTATGGGATAGATCGACAATAAAAAAAAAAAACGAACATACGACATGATTCCACATAGCTGGATTCTCGAATGCTGCAGGATATTCAAAATAAGCAAACCAGTGGTGAGATTCATAACGAACTCTATGAAAAACTCGAAAATAGACCTGACAGTTGCAGGAGAAAATTTTATCACAGGTTTGTTGGAAAGGGGGAACTCTCCAGGGAGACTCTCTGTCCCTTGTACTACTTTTCCTAACCATTCAATAGAATCTTGGAAAACAGCAGAGGATACTCTAAATCAGAAGGAAAAGTCAACCATCTTATATATACAGACAACATTCGCGAAGAACAGGGAAGATTTCGAAATGTTCTTCATCGAAGTGAAGAAGTAAAGTGATGAAACTGGGATGGAATTTCGAATAGAAAAATGCACACTAATGGTAATGCACAAAGCAACGTTCGCAGCAGCAGAGGGAATCGAATTACCGGACAAGAAAAAAATTAACAACCTAGGACGATATGAGAGGAGGGCTAGTTACTCGAGGAGAGTTCCTGTCACCCAGTCTTCAGCGGTGAACACCAGGTAACTTATGCGAAAATGCAAATGCAAATGCAAATGCAAAAAAAATAATAATAATGATAATAATAATGATAATAATAATGATAATGAAACTCTTCCAGTTATACGCTTAACTACTACCATCTCTATATATAATGTTACGCCGAAGATCACGCTTTTGAGTGAAAGTGGTACGAAAGAAAGTCACTTTGTATGCCGCCCCCTCCACTAGCATTGCAGCACCCCCCTACAGTAAATATGGGTAGAGGACAGACTAAACATTATTTTGTTGAAGAATAAAAAGCAGAACTCGGAAGTAGTTGGTGAGAAAATGGAAGGGAAATTTAGAAGACAATCTCTACAGCAAGCAAAGAAAAGTAGAATGAAAGAAAATGTGGGAGAGAAATAAAATGAAGGGTGGAGAAGAATTGTAGTGAAAAAAAATGAGGGGAAATGAGAAAGAAGAAAGAGGAAACGATTGAATCGTAAAAAGATAATCATAAACAGGTCTGGTTCGTCCTTCAATAGTAACTGTCACGTGACCAACTCTTTGTTGGGGGATCAATTAAAACATTGGAAAAAGGTTTGATCTATGAATGAGTTACTTCGCTCAACTTTTGTATGGCAGTGATCCAAGTTTTCAATTTAGCGGAATTAGCCCCCTCCCCCCACGAAAAACCCATCTGGGCAGATCATTAAAAACATTTTTTTATTAGACTTAATGAAGAGTAAATGCTTAAGGTAGACTAAGAAGAAACCTATGGTGACAGTTTTGGTTGACAATCAGAATGACATGCAAAAATAATTTGATCTTTTTTATAGAGTTTTTTTTTATCAGGTACTGCAAGTAATAATAATTTATGGGTTTTTTCAATTTCTTCTCTTAAGATGTCCAAATTATAGCAATAAAAGAAATATGTGCCTCTCGCATAAATGTATCTCAGAATCTCGCTCATGCACCGGAACTAATCATCTAATAATAGAAATATATCTTTTCTCTAAAATTATCTCAAAGATACCAGCACAAAATGTAGACATTGTTGGCCCCTAAATGACCATAGAGATTCTAGGAAACACCTTTTTCGAAAAAGCAAAACAAAAACCCTTTTAGATGATCCCTTGCGGTGTACTGATGCAAATTTTCAAATGTTGCACCACCAAAATATGACCAGGAGCGGCTGGACACACACACACACACACACACACATACACACACACACACACACACACATACACACACACACACATACACACACACACACACATAAGCATACACAGAGACGCACACGTTGATGTACACATGAGATTCTAGTGAAACACGTGTTTACGCTTCGATCAAAGGAAAAACATTATTAGTTTTCGGGGGGATTAGTCGGTGAGATAGGTCGGCCAATCATACTTTCGCTTACTAAGAAGTATTTGACACTTCTTCTTGGTTGACTCTTCAAACAGTGACACCATGATGACAGCATAAGCAACAGGCAGATCTGAATTGTAGTACTTCAGTTTAAGAAAGATTCCGTGAACGTTGTCATCTCCTCAGAGCTCCGAGCTGGTCAGGGAGTTGAGAGTTTTGAAGATGGACTTGTTATCAAGTCAAGTCGAGGCAGTGCGAGCGTAGATACGGATTTAAATACTTCGTAAAAGGGGGAAAAAACAAATTCCGTTCAGTCTTTCTACTTAAGTCTTTTTTTAAAAGACAGCATCCACTTTTATGATTGATTGTTCCTCAAAAATATTCTTATCAATACTGGCTCTGCTAATCGAGTTATCAAATTATGATATGAACCTAGGAATCCGTAAGCTTAAACACAGAACAGCGGGTGTGTGCAAAGGTTATTAGGCAAGTGCAGGCGTCTGTAGGAGACGATTCCAAAATACAAGGGATGGAAAGATTGAACGAAGTGTATATTTTAAGGGGTGCACATACCTCCCTGGAACTTTGACATTTTAATTTACAGCCTTTTAACGTTCATCGTTGAACATAGACCTTCCCCAAGATCCATCAGATCTCTTTGTCATGGCCATTACAAAGCCAATACTTTCCTTCACCTCATCTTATTTTTGCTGATCGCAGTTTCGTATATGAGGATCCACATTGTAAGTCGTGATGTCAAGCGGTTGTCAGCCATTTTCGAAGCATGACCAGCCCATTGCCATTTGAGTTTTCTGATGGATACTATCTCTCCTGTTTTTCTCTAAAATACTGTGCTGTCTTGTGATTGCTCAATCCGATTCTCTCATTGATTTGTTCTCAGTTTGAGAGAGAATCTTCTAGATAGGTTCCATGCATCATCTCCATAGGTGACTATCGTGAGGATTTATTGGCTATAGACCCTTCTTCTTAGATCGAATGGGATTTTCGTGTCTTTTAAGACTGAGCTTGGTCCACCAAAGGCTTGCCATCTTAGAGTGATTCTTATCTCGATTTTTTCTTTTGTGGATTTCGTGGAGATTTGTTGTTTTAAGTAGATGTAGTGGTCTACTTTCTTCATCTCTGTGTTTTTTCTCGTTGTGTCTTTCTCTCTTATACGTTTATTGCACATTCGAAACGGAATGTTGCGAAAAAAATAGATGTGAAAATTTATCAGATTAAACCACACACTGATTTTTTTTAAAATCTGAAAAGGTGTTTATAATTTCAGTTAAATACGAGCTGCTTTGTAAACAGAGGCTTCGGTGTGTCGGTCAGGGTTCTCTAAACAGTTTTCAATTGTGACCTACTTTAATTTTCATGCAATAACCTGACGACCTTCTGACATTTATCATGTACAAATGCATAAGCACTACAGCCTCATCTAAAAGAAACAGAAACGTAATATAATATGTACTTCTCTTCCAGTATGATACAAACGTTTACACACATATGTATACGATCCTGCCAAAGCCACTATTACTGTTTTTATCTGATAGTTTAACAAATAGATTATTTCAAACTCCAATTTTTTCATCAACACCAATATTTTTTTCACTAACTCTTTAATTATTCACTAGTTCACCATGCTGTAAAATATGACGGCATATTTGAGATATATGGATACACACACTTTGCGTTTCATACACTTGGACGATTGCAGTGGGCTTTGAGGATTTTTTTGTTTTTATCACTTTGTATCATCAGTCTGCAAATTCAGTATTTTCATTACGTCATCAGAAAATAAAATTCTATTTTTACCACATCAGTTACACTCTTCCATTAAAAAATGAATGAAATTATAATTTGATAGGTCAGTTACGTCCCAGGAGGCCTGCACGGTGCTAAAATATTAGATGCGGGGATTCACCAATTGAGCCTGCGAACTAATGGATCTGAAACCGTATTTTGAAGAAACCTCTGAGGCAGATACTCTACCCCTGCCCTACGCAGAACTGGATGGCCAGTAGGACCGAATTAGGTGATATATTTACTTACGCAGAATTCCCCATCTACCAGGATGCTCCACTCCGGAGTAGGAAGAGCATATATATATATATATATATATATATATATATATATATAAAACAAAGTTGCTGAAATCATCTTTTGTCGGAATGGAAGTAGAAGCGGAGTTTGACTGTGCCAGGTTTGTCTTTTTTTTTTCCTCATTTGTGTGGGTGACCGAATCGCACTCAGTTACCCTGGGGCAAGTTTCGTTTTTTTTTTTTTTTTTGTAGGCAACATCTCGGATTAAAACCCTTTTTCCTTGTGGCACCGGCGCAAATAAATAAGTAAAAATAAATCTGGTTCATCACTCAATGGAAACTGTCACGTGACCAACCATTCTTAGTCGCATGTCACGTTTGCGGACAAGTTCAATTACAAAGATGGAGAGAGGGTTGATCAATGAATGAATTACTTCCCCGTCTTTTGTTCGGCAGTGATCAGCAGAATGTCTGAATTTTCAGAACAAAACGAACTTCAAACTAATTTAGCATAAACTTACATTGCAAATTGAACCCCCTACTCAAAACCCAGCTCTATTAGAACGGCCTGTATGCGTGATACATAAATACATATCCAGGCAGCCAGCCAGATGGCCGGACCAATATTAAAACTGAAGAAACCTATTTTCACAGTTTTGGTGACAGTTCAGGTTGACAGTTTCTAACAATGGTCTTACAAGTCTACAGAAAAAGCTTGTATTTTAATCACTTAATAGTTTTCATTAAAGGAGTATATCAATATCATCATCATCAGTCTTTCATCGTCCGTCATTAGACCTTCCCCAGGATCCGCCTCACGTCTCTACCGTGGGCGTCGTAGAACCAATATTTTCCGAACTTGTCCTGTTTGTCTCGCCATCTCATTTTCTGCCAGCTTCGGTTCCACATTTGATTTCTGAGGATCTATATGACGAGTCGTGGTGTCTAGCAGTTGTCTGACATTCTTGCAACTTGACCTGCCCATAGCCATTTGAGTTTCCTAATAGAGTCCATGATGTCTCAGACTCCTGTTTTTCCCCAACATACTGTGCTGTCTATGTATATGTACATATGTGCTGTCTCATGGTTCCACCGTATGATGTTGGGCATGATTCTTTCGAGGTCACGTTGCGTACTTCTCAGTTTGTAGGTTTGTCTCTTGGTTAGGGTCCATGTTCCAGCTCGATAAGTGACTACCGGGAGGATACATTGGCTGTATACTCTTATTTTCATGACTAATGGGATTTCTTGCTCTTGAAGCTTGCCATCTTAGAGTGATTCTTCGCTTGATTTTTTCTTCTTTTGATGATTTAATAAAGAATCGTTGTCCTTGGTAGGTGAGACCTTTATTCTTTTTTTTCAGTTCAAAAGCAGTTAATTCTTACATGCAACGTAACATATGCTATGAAGTACGCAGACTGAATGAAATGAAACTACCGGCCAGATTTTGCCTGATGGACAACTCAATTGAGTATTTTTCTATTGGTCAGAATGTGACCTTGGTCTTCAAATTTCATAACATGAAGTTTCAAATCTGAACACTCTCGAATTATATCTCGCATCGCATGCAATCTGACTGGTCTATTAGCACTTCCGTTGTAAGAACAAACCTCTGGAAAGGAACTCGTACTCCGGAACAGTTACTACACTTTTATTTACACAGCTACATTCTAAGACTTTTGGGGGCAATTGAACTCATTCTCCTTGTGATTTTTGTCGTTCCCACACTTCGACCGACCCATTCTACAGCATTCTTCAGGTTAACTATTAGTTTGTAGAAAGGGGGACTCTTTTTTCCCCGGTTGTACGAAATGGAAAACAGTGGCAAACAAATCTCTCTTAATAAATTTTTCGTTTTTCCTTCATTAAATGAAATTTTATCAATGTATTAAATTTTCTTTACAACCTTTTCATTTTCATCTCAGTGAGGATATATTTGAAGGTGCTATTAGTACTCCTGTTCTCAGATGAGCCTTGGTAGCTTAAATTATAAAGCAGACCGGGCTAAACAGTGCTCCCTTTTTTGGATGTGGGTTCAAATCGAGCCAGAGCTTGTCGTTTATTTCCGATCAACGGTATTTACCGGCTGCCGGAGGGAAATCGGTCTGAGTAAAAGATGCAATGAGAAGCAAGTGATAAATTAATTCGAAGGTGAAAAAATTTCATAAAAAATTTGAAATAAGAATTTGTTCTTTTTTTTTTATCCTCTTAAAAATCTGTTCTAGTGATCACCACGCAACAGAAGATGAAGAATTAATCACCCCTAACTCCATTTTTTAATTGATCACCCCCAACTTGGCATGCTGCCAAAAGACGATTGTCATATGACTGACAACGATGATGATGATTAACACCTTTTCTGAATTTTGGAAAAATTTGAGGTAACAGACGTCGGTGGTCTTGCAAATGTTCCGTCGTCACTAGAGGCTGCGTCTGTCGTAATAGAGTTAATAATAGTAATGAGATATGAATTATTCATCTCCAAGGACTTGAATTGGGCTGAGGTAATTAGTAAGGGTTGTGACGGTGGTGGTGGTGGCGGTGACGGCGATAACAGTAATTTCATCAAAGAGAGGAAGAGGATTCGAAAACAAGATACGAAAGGATGAAGAACCGATCACCGAGGCCCAGTGGTGAAGTGCTCGCCATCGATTCAGGTCGTGGTTCAAACCACCGTCGTCTCTTAATATGGTACTCAATGCCTCTTCGAATGGCGACCAAGCACAACGACTAGGATTGAGGAACCCCTTCCAGAGGATATTGGATAACGGCCAAATCTTGTAAGATCACCGGAGGTAAGTAACGTCGAGCCTGGGTGACTATTGTGGAATAGCATATGCAGTTAGCAGAACGAATCTTCGATAGATCTAGCAAGCCAGAAGTGGGTCCCACCAACAATTGTGCGTAGGTATGTAACCCCTCCGACCCCCAAGATGAGATTATTAGCCATGGGTGGCCAAACTGCGAATCCCATACCACATGCAGCTCTCCGGCATTTAATGTGCGACTCATGTTGGCTACGATCCATTTCTCATAGAAATTAACATAAAAGCGAAATAATAAAATAATATCAAGCTTCATAATTATTTATCGGGCATCAACTTGACCACACTAGATTAAAACGTAAGTGTGATATTTATATTCAAGTATATCCAATCGTAATACAATGTTTTATACCATTGGAACAATCACCTATCAAGAATTTGAAAACTTAACAGTTTTAAATAAATGCTAATGTATCCATATATTTGTTAATATCAATAAAAAAAAGTATTTACGTCATGTAGTTCTCAATCATCTGAAGTTTATGCCTTGTGGTTCTTAAGCAAGTTGTGCCATCCCTGGTATAAACATAAAACGATTATACATGATACATTGTTTCTCAAGGATATACACGGGTCACTACATCACGTTCCGATCATCCTAAAATTTAAATCTTTTGAAAATAATTTCTGGTTATGATTCGTTGTTATGAGGAGTAATTCCCAAAGTGGTTGCTATCACTCCCTTGCCAGCAAAAATACGTTAACTTGGTAAGTCTGTAGCAGCGATGTGAAATAAACCCAAATCCATACCTCCATCCATCCTAGTCTCTCTCTTTCTCCCTATACCCCAATCTGTACCCTTTCTGCCGCTTATATATATATATATATATATATATATCAAGGAATAGATAAATAATCCGACAGAAATAATTATATTATATTACTTTGGAACTCTATTTGAAATGATCTCACGTTATTACACGGTGAATGTATCGTTTGGCCTTGACAGCGTAAATAGTATAGACAATCAAAGAAAAAAAAGGACTGCAAGAGAAATCGAACCCGTGGTCGACATTTTTTCTATTTCTGTCGGATTATATATTCATTTCTTCTTCTTCTTCTTCTTCTTCTTCTTCTTCTTCTTCTTCTTCTTCCAAATAATAATAATAATAATAATAATAATAATAATAATAAGAAGAAGAAGAAGAAGAAGAAGAAGAAGAAGTAGGATAATTATATTATCTTTGTATATATCAGTAATATGGATCAGAATTGAAGGGGAAACTTTTTCCACCCAAAAGAGTCAAAAATGAAAGCAGAGCCGTAATTGAGGGAGAGTGTTTTGAGGGGCCCTGTATAAACTTTATAAATAGAAGTTCATCTACTGCATCTCAACTGATACTATACACTAACTACTTTCGCTAAAGGGACCAAACCCCCTGCGTCTCTAAATTTTTAGCTAAACCCCTGAATGGAAGGAAATTATTCTACTTATGTTTTTAGTAGAAAAAAAAAACAACCCTTATTCGTTTCACTGGAAGAGTCCATTGTTTAAAACAGTTGATAGGAAGTGTTTTTGTGGGCTAGATTCTCACCTTCAAGGGAGAGAGTCTATTGTTACGGACAGACGGCTAAGAAAATCACAAGATGCTCGCTGTATTTTGTTAAAATTTTGTCTTACATCATTTTGAAGCAGACTGATTTGATGAGGAAATACAATGGGTGAGCATTTACTACCCCATTATATATATATATATATATATATATATATATATATATATATATATATATATATATGTGTGCTTAGACGTTGCACCTTGAGGCAACTAGGAATTTCACTGGAGGAGAGCTCTTCCCCAAGTGGAGATGGCGATCGAGTCGTGGTGCGAAAAGGAAATGTTTCGGTTAGAGTATGAGACGGGGGAAAAGAAACGGGTCGTCTCGGCACAGCGCGAAATAATTGCTGCCTTGGGCACCGATAGAAGGGGCTTCGTGTGTTGTGGAAGAAGAAGAAGAGCAAAAAAAGAAGAGACAAAGAACTATAAAAAAAAAAGTTAAGAGATGGATCGATTAAAAAAGAGGAGGAAAAAAAAAGAAAGAAAGTTGCCAAAGAAAGAAAAGAAAAAGATGATAGTGAAGAGGAATTTTGATCATAAAAGAAAAAAAAAGAGAAAGAAAAAAGTGAGAAAAGAAAGAAAAGCGAAAGAAATGCTAAATATTTTTTCTTCCCTTTTTCAAAATTGATCGGGAGAGAGAGAGAGAGAGAGAGAGAGAGAGAGAGAGAGAGAGAGAGAGAGAGAGAGAGAGAGGGGGGGTGAAAGTAAGAGAAAAGAAATGAATTAAAGAAAGTGAGATGACATCCTTCGAAAAAGAAAAATAAGTCGAAGTTTTCTGTTGAACAAACGGAAACGAAAATTTCAAGAGACAATTTTTTTTTTTCATAAGCATACTTTGGTCCTGTAATTTATATCTGTGTATCTCTTTATTCACACATAGACAAGGACAAAAAACAGACTGAGAGAATCACACACATGCACACATACACACATGCACTCGCACGCACATGTATCCGTATACCAATAGATATCGAATTACGATATTTCAAGTTATGTATTGACATAGTTTTGTATTTGTAGAGGATCAGTAGTATTTGATATTTATGTATTAGCGAAGTAACCATGAAAAACGGTGGGGTTTTAAAAGTTCTCTATGGATAGATTAATATTTTGGAACATCTTTATCATATATATATATATATATATATATATATATATATATATATATATATATATATATATATATATATATTCAAATATACATTTATTTAATGCTCTCCAGGTGCAACTGTTATACTCAAGCTCAAAACTTCAGCAGTCAGTCACATCGATTTACTGTCTTCCTCTCGTTACAGTTGATGTCCTGCGTTTCCACCGTGACAAAAACACGTACCAACATATCAACATATTTTGTGACACTGGTATTTATATCTGTAGATAATCGAATCACTGTAGACCGACAAATGACCCACCAACCAGCCAATTGGACTACAGATTCTTCTCTCTTTCAGTACCCATGTATGTGAGTGTGTGCTCCCCTCATCATCATCATTGTCAGTCTTTCATCGTCTGTCGTTGGACATAGACCCTCTGTAGGATCCACCACATTTCTATATCATGGGTGTTACAGTGCCAGTATTTTCTGAATTTGTCATGCTCCATCTTGTATTCTGCCGGCCTCGGTTGCACATGTGATCCCTAGAGATCCATGCTGTGAGTCGTGACGTCCATTAGTTGTCTGCCATTCTTGCAACATGACCGGCCCATTGTCATTTAAGTTTTCTGATATTCCCCTAGCCACCATCTAAAACACTTTTTCTAAAACAGTGCTCTATTTGGGTCTCGCTGGTCATTTTGGGGATTAACAATGCCCAAGTTTTGTGCCGGAATTCTTTTTTTAGATAGTTTTTAATGTTTTTTTTTTGATAGTTTTATATATATATCTTTTTTAGATAATCAGTGTTGGGATTCAGATTCATTTATTCAAGGTACATACACATATCACACATGTTTATATTTCAGTCTTAGTTTTGACGTGTTTCTTCGTTTATTTTTCCTAGTATAATTCCAACATTGGATTTCAGAAAACTTTTTGAAAAAAACCTATGTGATTGGATGTCTATGATTTTTGGGAACTGTTTTTGTGTTCCAAATTCTGAGAAGAACAGATAAAAGGAAGCAGAAATGTTTTCTCCTTTTCTTCACGAACTCAATTGATTTTGATAGCCTATCGATCAGCCAAATAGGCCACAGATCTTTCTCTCTTTGAGTCTTCATGTGTACGTGTGTGTGTGTGTGTGTGTGTGTGTGTTTATGTGTACGTATGCGCCTTGGCGCTCCTGGTAATATTTTGGAAAGTAAAACCTTTAAAATCTTCATGAGTATACCACCAACCAGTATATAAAATCTTTTTTTCCCAAAAGACACCTTTATTTGTATTAAGGTGAAGTGCTCTGTTTCTTAAGAGACTAAACCAGCTTAGTGATTCTTGCAAGCCTCAAAGCTGATCGAGACTAGGACTTTATTCCTTCAAGAGTTTTTTTAGGACCACTGACTTGGCAGGATGCAAGTCCACTAAAATGATACCTTTAACCTAATGACATTGTTTAGTGTGTACTCAATTATCTGCTGAGTGCACAGGGAAATTAGTCCTAATGAACAGTTTTCCACACTCTTCGCGCATAGCAGGAATCAAACCCGGGACCTTGTTGATACAAGGTAAACGTATAAACCATTAAGCTATCCAAGTGGTTTCCGATGATTTGCGTGATTCAGGTTGAATTAATCGATTGCTAAATCGAAAGTTTCTGCTTGGCTTGTCATCTCAATTACTGCAGTCGATTATCGTCATTTCTTTGAAGGTCATTAGAAAAAAAATGGAGAAAAATCCGAGAATTTCGTGTCAATTCATTTTCTCTATCGCTTGCAGCCTGGCCAATCCGACGGGGTTAGGGGCAGCCGGTTGTGGGTGTTCCCGGTTTGTGTGTATGTGTGTATGTGTGCATGTATGCATATATATATATATATATATATATATATATATATATATATATATATATATATATATATATATATATATCTCGCTACGTTGAAGTGGCTACTCTATCGGTGGCAGGTTCGATTCCTAGAATAAAAATAAAATAACTTATTTACCAAACAGAGAAATATGTTGTAAGTACGAGAGATATTTGTTTTTGGAAAACATAAAATATTTTTGTCTGTTCGATTATATATCTATATATATATATATATATATATATATATATATATATATATATATATATATATATATATATATATATATATATATATATATATATATATATATATATATATATTATTGTGTCTTGTCTTTACTTACTGCGTTTACTGTGCCATGAGCTCCAATAGGTGAGTCGTTTGATCCATCTGTTTTCATTTCTCCTTGCCAACTTTCCGACCCATCTCCTTTTTTGTTGCTGAATTATCTATAATATCCTTTTCTCTAATCTTACCTCTGATCCATGTTGATTTTGTTATCCCCTGCTTTTCTAAGCTGGTTCTCAATTTGTTTTGTAAATTTCCACGTCTTGAATCCGTAGTTCATAGCTGGTATTATACATTGATTTTGTACTTTATACCTTCAGCACATTGGCAAGGTGCTTTTCAATATGTCTCTAATCATACCAAATGCTTTCCATCCGATTGTTTCATGGTCTTCCTTTAACTTGATTATCTTGGGTAGATGTATTCGTCAACCTATTCTAGAGCCCCATTCTCTATTCTTAAGGTCTTTTGGGGGACTTTATCGTTGAACATTACTTTTGTCTTTGTTCTGTTCATCTTAAAGCCTCTTTTTTCACTTTCCCTAATCATATCGGTTAATATGTTTTGTAATTATTCCGATGCTTCTGACGTAATGAAAACGTTATCGGCAAATCTCAAGTGATTTTCAATATTTTCCTTCTGTATTTATTCCTATTCTCTCCTAGGAATAGGATATTTATTTATTCACTTGCAACACCTGCCACAGTATCTAAATACGTAATATTATAATTGTCCACATTTAAAAATACATAAAAATACGATAAATACTTTTAATCGACAGATAGAATTAGTTAAACACAAAGATTTATTCGGCACATCTCATTTTATTTTAAATCTTACTCAATCACCAGAATGAAAGCTCCCGTCGAGTTAAAATCCATGTGGAGTCCACCAGTTTTCCTGGACAAGTGCATTTTTTAGTTGAATTAATTGTAGCCCCATAACCTATCACCAGGACAAAAGTTGTGACCAGGCTCAAATCCCATAAAGAGAGTCTACTAATCTCCGAACGATTCAATGATATTTGGAAATAATCATTTGTTTTTACAAAATAATAATCTATAAAAAATTTCATTGAAAATGATAAATACAGGACAGGTCTGGTTCGTCACTTAATAAAAATTGTTAAAGAACCAACATCTTCTGGTAACCTGCCGTGTTGAGGGTGATTGGAATAGGGGGTGATCAATGAATAAGTTACATCCGTCGTCTTTTGTTGGATCACTGAAAATTTCGATTTATTTTAGAAAACAAGAAGGCACACACTAGTGACCAATTTAGCATAAACGTATATTATAAATTGAATCTACCGCTTTAAACCTATTTTTGGATGGAATCTTGAACAAACGAAAAAAAGTTCTTCCCAGACATGATAAAAGGTAAATTTTTAAATTGTCAGCCCTCTAGCTCCTTTGGTGTGGTCTGTAAGTATGATACATACATACATTCATACATACATACATCGTCTGCCAAGTAAGCAGCCAGACAGACCAACTTGAAATGCAGAGAAACCTATGTTGACAGTTTTGGTGACAGACCTGATTGACGGTCTCCCCGATAGCAGAAAAAAGTAGAAAATGCTGGTCAAAATCTGGAATAACAACCCCCCCCCCCAAAAAAAAAACAAAACAAAAAAAGCACTGGGAAAGAAAGTCAGAAAATGGAACTCAGAAAAAAGTTGAAAAAGACAAGTCTGGTTAGTCACACAATAGAAACTGTGAAGTGACCAACGTCATTTGGCAATATGCTGCATTAATGGGTGATCAATTAAACAAATACGAGAAGAAGATCAATGAATAATTTACTTTTCTCGCTTTTTGTTGATCAGTTATCACTAAAACAGTCTGAATTAAAAAAAAACCGGTGGACACAGACTGAAGGACCAGTTTAGCATAAACTTACATTGTAAATTAAACCACCACACAAAAAAACTATTGAGGGGGATAATATAACCCCCCCTATCGTTTTTTATAGCCATAATGAGGGCATGTTGAAATGTTCAGCCCTTTAGCTCTATTGGTAGGGCCTGTATTTATGATACATACATACATACATAGCCAGATAGACAGACCAACTGAAGAAATCAATGTTGAGAATTGGTGACAGTTTTCGTTGACTGTTTCTAACAATGAATGCCGAAAAGGACTGAAGGTAGTTTGCTCTCTTTGTCTTGACGGAATGTGGAAATTGATTGTCTGAAAGCAGGGCGGGGATTGTTGCTAGAATTGATGCGGTCTCTTCGAATTCTAAATTATTTATAAAAGTTGGGAGCGAAATGTAATAATCGACCATTGGAAGCGTCGAGACGGGGAGTGTGCCGTCCCAAGCGCCCCGTCGGGAAGACAATTTATCGACGTTTCAACGTATGCACAGCGAGCGGATTTCGGTAATGGCGACAGTGACCGCTCGTTGATATACCAAGATGAAGGACAAGACTATCATCAGTCACGTTAACAAAATGACAAAGATTTATTTTTGTTGGTTTTCATCGATACGCCTTTTTTACCCAACAGCCTGTATATACATACATATTCATGAGAATTCTTAGATATGGAGTCATTTACTCAACTAAGTTGGGCAAAAGGCCAACTGGGGTACTGGGAGGCATGAAAAATGATATGTCTCAAATTTTAATCATTTGTCCCTCAGCCCTTGGCCCAACTTTCCACAAAATGACATTGGAATCATTGTGAACCCCCAGAGATATTGTGCTGACAAACTCTGACAAAATAGCCGATAAATATAATTTTGTTGAATTGCATAGATATGTGTATATAACGCACAAGCACCTATGCCCACACATAACTGATCGAACCTTGCCCGGGCTGATACAAAATGCCGGCGCCGGCAGTGCGCATGTCCTAGGTATTTCATCTCTCCCTAAATGTCAGATTTGGTTCCCTGCTACTTCTGGCTTGGCTCAAATACTAAAGAGAGGATCACAGTGGATGGGTGCTATTTATTTACTCTCACACCAGAGCAAAATATGACAAAAGGTTGGGGCTTTACGCGGGGAAAATAGGAGCACAGCGTGGGTCTCGAACTCACAAGCAATAGCCAAATAATTAACTAGTTTAACCTCCGTTCTGTCGGAGCGCTAAGTAGATATTAACTAAGAATACCTCAAGTAATTTAACTACATATGCGACAAAAAGGAAGATATCTCATATTTCTTTTCCATGTGTATAATTACTATATATTCCTTTGTAACTGATGCTTAATTTTCTAACCTTGTGCGGTTAGAAAGTGATAAGTTAACTGCATTGCTGTTATAAAATCTTATACGATAAAAAAAAACAAGAAAACACCCACAATGCATCAGTCAATTTCAGTGTCAAGGGGAATAATTGTGTATAGATCGACCATAACTTTGTTTAGTTAATCCATAGCCCTTTGTCCATCCTTCTAATAAATATCATTGAAATTCATTGAGAATTTTTTTAGATATTGTGTGTACAGGTATGATATCATTTGGTTTAGACATAAAACCACAACTAGGGGAGATAAATGTGGATGGATCTGTTACCGAAATTAATCAGTTCTCTCTTGACCGCCTTTCCAAAAAACTGCATTGAAATTCATTGTTAACGTTTGGAAATATCGCGTGAACTGCCACGAACGTTTACATATATCTATTCGAAAAAACAAAAACAAACTAAAAAAAACCCAAAAAACAAAAAACAAAGAACAAAAACAGATCCTTCCAACTCTTTCTTAATTCATTATATATTTAATATAAATCCAGAGATATCGTGTGTTCGAATAGACGAACAGACTCGGCTGAATACATGTACTTATTTTCAACTTCATAAATTGCAATATCATTAGAAAGCACCCTCATTATATATCTGTATTTTTACAAAGAATATATCACGTTTTTCATAATAAAGGGAACTTGAATATTTTTGAGCTGTCGAGGTGGGGCATAAAGGAGGAAGTTTTACAAATTGCTGCACTAATCTAAAATCACATCATCGTTTGAAGTCAAGGACGGTAACTCATCTAAAATATATCTGAGTTACCCCCCTTGTCTTAATCTTGCAAGTTTTGTTGGTTTGTTCGGATCGTGGACGGTACTTCGATTTACAGCTGATCCCCGGAAGAAGGGATTAAATTAATGGTGGTGCTATGCTGAGACAGTCACCCAGGATGCTAAGTGCTTCTTGCCATGTGTCTGACAGTGGGACTTTCCAAATGCAAGTGGGAAAAAATAGAGAGTAATTAATGACTTGAACAGTATAAAAGCAGCCAGAATGAGAAATCATATTTTTTAAGAATATCTTATTGTTAAATACTCTCTGTTGTAGTGAGATTAAGGGAAGCGACTGCCAAAGGAAATTCCCATGACTGTTGATAAACTCATCTAATCAATGCCTTGTAATTCAAATTATTGATAATTCGCTTTTTTCACTGTGAAACAAAAAAGATATAACTAAATAAGATAATTGTATACCGTCAAGAGGCACCGAAGTTCCGTTCTCAAAGACCCCTAAGGCTGTCACTGATTGATGCCTAATGTTATTGATAATGAAATAACTCATTGGAAAAAATCTCGGACATGCTGGTTTTCCATGTTATCCAGAAGTAAAGTGTTCCTATAAAAAACATTCTGTAAGCTGAAATAGCGTCAAGCGAAGAAGACATTATTTAGATGGTATGTCAGCCAAACAAAAAACAATAGCGGCAGCAAAAAGAAAATCTTGGAATGCAGTGAAATAGAGAACTGATTCAAATTTTCAAGTCCGTTGACAAAAACACACATATAAATGTTCCTCTATACATTCTGGACTGAACTTGGTCTTTAATTCGTTGTCCAGTTGTATGCTTTTCCTTTGTGAATTTCCAAGGATTTTTTTATAAGTCTGAGAAGTTGAGAATCAAAAGAATATCATAAAAAGAAAAAAAAAATGATTGTTCCAAATCCCTTCACGATTATCGCACCAGCCTTTATTAGTAGATAAAATGAATTAACAACATATTGTTGTATATGTAGAAAAGGTTGAAATAAACTGTTCACGGCTTTTTTACCCCCTACTCCCTTTAGGCAAGGCTGTTAAGAGTTTTTCAGTGATGCACCAAAATTATCATCTAAAAAGAACCAAATCTCGCAAGAAAAGAGCCAAATATGATAAATATGTATATTTATCATGTATAACCACAATAAAATAGTTTATGGATAATTAGATAGTAAATACGCAGTGATAAAATCCGTTCTTCAATAAATTCACGAAATTTAGGAAATTATCGTTGTTTTTAGATATTTTTGATATTTTATCACGATTTTAAGTAGCATTAATAAAATTGTAGGAAAATACTCAATTTTCACAATGTCAACCAAAAGAACCAAATTGCATTAAAAGAACCAAATTCGGTACGAAAGGACCAAATCCAGCAGTTTTTCCCTCGGGCTCTCAAATCTCTAGCTACGTCTCTGGATGCGACTTGTTTACTGTGAACGTATTTAAATACAATTGAAACTTCATAAACTTCCTGTTACTTGGCCATAGTGTACAGGGCCTCAGGCAGGAACTTTATGAGGCAGTGGAAAGCCGTTTTAGGCCCCTATCCAACTACACACACACACTCACACACACACACACACACACTCACTTGGATCAGAGCCACCCCTAGCTATCTGCATCACGGGCAATCAGCCTGGCGCCAAGTACTAAGGGGCGCCTGTCATGTTTCACAGATCGTGGGACTTTCCGAATTCAAATCGGAGAATGTATACTGTCAAAAACAGTCAGATTAAGAAAATTCCTTGGTGTGAAATATTTTTTTCGGAATATCCAACAGTTACACATTTTTTCTTGTGGCGAAACTAAGGGAAACAATTGGCTAAAGAGATTCTCATGACCGAAGATAAGCTTTGTCAGGCTTTGGAAGGCGACGAAATTCAGCTTGCCTGGGGTACCAGGTGCACAAGCTTTGGTATGGGAAAGGAGTACCCAACTGAGCATTTCATGGATATATTGCATTCTTCCCCTACATGCAAACTCCACGATAAACAGTGAAAAGAAGAAGAAAAAAATCATATTAGAAAGTCCTTTTGTACTCAAATGCAAGATTTTTTAAACAATAATATAAGGTCCGCTGTAAGTATGCCTGCACTTCAGTCAGAACAAATGGAGGTATTACCACTCAATCGAAATATCCAGATGTAGCATAAGTAAATCCCCAGAGCCCGTGTGTGTACCACAACTAATAATCTAAAATCATTTTTAAAATATTAGTACAGGATTAGGGTATTGTAAATGCAAAATGACCATGGGATCCTCAAAAGCACTTTTGTGAAAGAACAAAAGAAACAGCTTTTTGATAGAGACTACTACTGTTGTCATACACATTTTCAAGGTTACAGCCCCAGAAATGTAACCAGGAACGGCTGGAGACACATTTGCAGAGACGAGCGGAAAGAGAAAAATCTATAGCTCTTTTGGTTTGTTAGTCAGACCATTTGTGGGGCTACGGCGATTCAATAAAAATCTGGCAAAGGATGAAATCAAATGAAAACAAGGAATCGTGTCATTTCATGGGATTCTTGTTTTTATTTGCATCATATCAACATTTACGCGTATTGAATATTCAATTACAAATAAGAAAAAGACGAGCCTAGGTATGTTAACTCTATACCTTTTCCAGGGAAAATTCATTGGTAAAGATACCAAATTTAGAAAAAGAAAAAAACAAAAAACAAAAGACGACAACCTTATTACAAACTACGGACATAAACTTTAAAGTACGCCAAGTGAATTAAAAGACACGGGATCTGAATTAAGTTGTGGATTTTTATTAACTTGGTGTATTTTCTAATTCGCTTGGTGTATTGTTTCATTTTCTGGTATTCTTTAATTTACTTGGCTTATCTTTGATTTGCTTGGCGAATTTTTTCGACTCGCTCGGCATATCTTTTCAATTTTTTTCCGTATTTGATAATTTGCTTGTATTTTCTAATTTGCTTGGAGATTTTTCTCAAATTGCTCTCCCTATTTGATAATTTGTTTGCCGTTTTTAAAAAAATTGTCTGGCTGTTTTCAAAATTTGATTGCTTTAAAAAAAAAAAAATATGGTTGTATCTTTTAGATTTGCTCGGGAAAAGGTAAAGCTCCTGTACAATACATTTTCTTTCTGGTAGTTAAATGTTTGATTTGCAGCTCTCTAGTCTTAAAACTGGAGCTTTAATTAAAACAATCTTTCAACCTTTGGAATCCACATTTTGATGGTTTCACCGAAGAATGTTTAGTCCATGTACATGAACGTTTCGTTGAAAATCTTTTGGTAAAAGTCGTTTTTTTTGTTGTAATTCTGAAAAATCATTAATTAGCCGACAAACATTGTCGAATTGATGTTTATGTTTTACAAATGAATCTGTATAGTTATTGTCCCTTATGATATAGCCCTTTTCGCAGAGAACCTACACGACCTCCAACTAATGATAGATGAACTAAATGAAGAGAGCAAGAAAGTTGGCCTACACATGAACTTCAGTAAGACGAAGATCATGTGCAACAACCACATTGGAGATAAAAACCTTAAGATCGAAATCGAGGACACACAACTGGAAGAAGTTGACCACTACATCTACCTAGGACAACGAATCTCCATGAGACCCTCAAAAGAAGAGGAAATCAAGCAAAGAATCAGACCAGGATGGGAAGCCTTTGGCAGAGCTAGCTCAACCTTAAAAAATAATAAGATCCCATTAACCCTAAAGAGAAGGGTGTATAACCAATGCATCCTCCCAATAGTCACTTATGGAGCTGAAATATGGAACCTAACCAGACAGACCCGAAAATTGAGAACCATGCAACGTGCACAAGAAAGAATAATGCTGGGCCTCACATGGAGAGACCACAAGACAGCTCAGTACATCCGAGAAAAGACAAGACTTAGGGACATCATAGAATTGATTAAAAATCTCAAATGGCGGTGGGCTGGCCATGTTGCAAGAATGGCAGACAATCGATGGACATCGCGACTCACGACATGGATCCTCCAAAACCACATGCGCAACCGAGGCCGGCAAAATATTAGATGGAAAGACGAGCTGGACAGGTTCAGGAAGTACTGGCTCCGCAACGCCCATGATAGGGAAGTGTGGCAAATCCTGCGGAAGGTCTATGTCCAACGACGTGCGCTAAAAGACTGATGATGATGATGATGATGATGATGATGATGATGATGATGATGATTTCGAAATGTAAAAACAACTTCGTTAGGAGTTGATTTAAACAAATTTCATGTTTTTTTTTCATTTTAGGTTCTAGTTTTGTATCCATATATTCAGTGTCTACAAATGTTTGTATTTCAAATCGCAAATTACTCAGAAGTTGATCTAGAAAAAAAAATAGATAAATAAAAGACCACAAATAAAGTTTGACCTCCCAAATTGACGCAAGTCGAAAGTGGAAAATTTAGAAAAAAACACCAAAATTGGGATATGATCTAATTTAAGGATAAAATGAACAATTCAGTTCCCTTTAACCTCATAAAATAATATTTTGAGGAAATATTAACACAGAATCTGAAAATCTCATAAATTAAATCAAATATTGATAATAGTGTATTCAGAAAGTTTGTGCTTTCGAATTTAATGCATTTAGGGGTCTGGATTTAATATTCGATCCCAATTTGGATTTTGGTGCTTTCAGAACTGCTACAATAATGCTATAAATGAGCACAAACAAGATCCTCTGGACTATTACCTTACAAAAGCCAACCCATTAAACTTATTGCAAGGGGAAGAACTGGATTGGGTAATCAGAGTTGTCTACTCTTGTTTTAAGATCAAGGCCTCTTCCAATGTATTAAAAAAAAATGCTCGACAGAAGGAGTTTTGAATTTAAATATGCTTCACCATCAGCACTGCATAAGTTATCTAGAAAAATTACCGTTCTTCTTAATATATACCTGGGATAGGGGTCAATAGGAGATCAAGGATCCCAAGAACGAATCAATAGTCTGAATATTTCTTTCCAAGCACAAAGCCTCTAACACAGAAACAATCCTTCCAAGGGGAGTAACTTCAAAATAATTTTTACAGAGTTACCTACCTTGTCCGGTGGAGGGCTTCTCTCAGAAGATGTATGAAGAATCTGGACATGTCCAACGCCGTGAGGCAATGGTTAACGAGCAAGTTTTATCGACCATTAGTACCGGAGTCTTCCAGAACATTTGCTGGTATCTATTTAAATATACTCCAGTCCAGTGGGTTTCTTCAGTTGTTGAGCTGGTATGGCTGAATGGCTATTCATGCATATACTGTGTACACAAGCAGTATCAATGGAGCTACAGGACTGAAAATTCAAACGTCAACCCTTTTTTATGCCTAGAAAAATGTGTTTTGTTTATCCTTCAGCCCCCCTCTTAAATATGTTTTTAGAGGAAGGTTCAAATTGCACTGTAATTTTATGATGAATTAGTCTTTATTTTGTGTTCCGTAGTATCAATGCTTCTTTTTTCAGAAAGTCCAGACCTCTTTTGGTAATTCCTGCCCATCAAAAGGCAAGAGAAATGATTTGTTAATTGATCATCCCTTTTTCAAATATTCAATTGATTATCCCCAACACGGTATGCTGGCAATAGACGTTACATACGAGTCTGTCTCTATTTTACGGCAGTAAGTAAATAGTGCGATTCGAAAATAAAAAGGGTGGATTTCATCTTCTACCGAGCTTTTGAGTTCCTGCAGTCCAAACTGTTAAGAGCTGCTGAATGTTTACCAGGCTTCCCTAGGCAGAAGGAACGTAAATTCGAATCTCACCAGGAGATCTCAGATGAGGCGGGAAACAAGATGGTCGGATTGAGACTAATGTTGTAACCCCCCTCTTCATGGAGTACAACAGGATAAAAATCAAAAGGCGTAATCGGAAACTCCAGGGCATTGTTGTCGTTTGAAAGGGCTTAGCCACTGAGAGACGCAACATGGCAGCAACAACAAATAACTACACCTACTGACACATCTGAGAAAATGAAATTACAGGAATCCCTACAAGAAGGAGCAAGATCTGCCAAAGACAGCGGGACTGCAAATAGTACCGAAAGTCAGCTGGAAAAAAGAGAAAGAGAAAGAGTACAAAATATTGACCTGTTGAAGAAATGGTTTCAGTGTATTAACTGTAAAGATTGAATCCATGAGGAATGAACTGACGGGAAAGACCCTTTATGCCACGTTTGTCAATGAGAAATTTTTTTGTTCAGTGCTTGAACTGAAAGTTATAATTTTTCAACAGAAAAATGTTTAAAAGTCATTTTGTGAATTTTCTGAATGAGTGATCAAAAATAAGATTGTGTATAGCTCGATGTTATCTCGTAAGGAATGCATTATTATAATCAAGGTAACAACTTACCCCGTTCTTACGTAACAACATGCCCCACATATGAAGGAAATAGTATATAGTTACCTTGAACGATAATCTCTATTAAATCACGAGAAGGAAGCCATATTCAATTTTTCTATTTGGTTTTTATGAAAAAGAACATAAATAACTTCTCACGATATAACTGACTATATTTATAGGAATGGCAAATATGGTAAAATCGAAAAAAAAAAAAAAACTAGCCCCGCACTCCCTTACTACTAGAACAAAATGGAATGGAAGAGTTATGTCCCTTGCAACCTCGCAGGGGAGGTAACTTCAGCAAAATACCTTCATAATCAATGTACTTGATCCTTTCTCTTTCCAATTTAAGTAATGTTAAGATGATTAAACCAAAAGTATCGTGCTTGCATAATGAAAATTGTTGTTGCATATATGAGTAAAATTGTGGAATGATAAATAAATGACAGTAGTCTTAAAGAAATGGAATTGTCTTGTTTTGTTGTCCTTCGGATCAGGACTAATTATAAACAATATTGGAAAAGGATTTTAAAATTGAAATATGAAATAAACGGATCTTGTTCAAAAGTTTGGGTGATGCAATTGTAATCACATGGCCTGTTATCCATAACACTTATGATGCCATGTAGTAAAATCTGCGTATTGATTTAATCAGATAGGAATAAATATTGGTCAGAAAGACACGCGAAAAAGTTTTCTGCAGGACCATTTTATAAGTGCATGCCGGTAATCACTTCACCCTCCTCTCGCTGGGAGCAATGCTGCTTCGAAACCAGAGATCAGGACAAGGAGCCATGGTACCCCTGGCCAAGTATGTATCTATTTAGTGATAGTAATCTACATACAACTGTATGAAAGAAATTCGGCATTTGACCACCAACTTACAAAATTGTGTGACTAGCTATAAAAACATAAGCTAACTCGGAAAAATGAGAGACAGATCCTAAAACAATTTTTCTCGTTTCTTTAAAATGAATATTCCTGTTGGCAGTGCACCGTAAACAGGTAAAATGAATAAAACCGCTATCACCATAATATGATGCAGATCCGTTCGTTCTTCATTGCAATCTTCTGAGAAAAGAGTTTCTTCCACGTGTTCTTTTTACTGAGACTACATTGACCAGCGACAGAATAAAACATCAACAATAAAAGAATGAAGTAGGTACACTCAATCTCGCTTCGTCATCATCTAACCCCTGACAATGTAACATAAGGTTGGTCAGTGGATACATTTTTGAAGCAGTCTGGAAGAAACGACAAATATGATGATATTAGTCAGAATAATTCATGCGATTATAATGTAGGCTGCAGGTGAGCCTACCGGCCGAAACGTCAGCATGAAAAAATGTTTTCCAGTGATACGCCGTATTATCAGGACTTATCGATATTTTTTTCTGAATTTTTACGTTATAATAATAATGATAAAAATGAATAAAGTCAGAATTTTTCTATACGAAATCTTGTCTACACCTAAAATTCTGAATAAATGATATCTTGACGTGATGGCGAATTCCTTGAGCAACCACTGTTGAAAAGCAAATGAAAAGCCACTATTTAGATTACCAGCAGAGTCTGAAGACTTCCAGAACAAGAATTGGTGTTATATCATATATAATATAATGCTCAAATATCACGCCAAGAATAAGGAATTTGAAACTACAAACCGAAATTGCCATTCAGATATTTTCCTATTCTACTAAAATTTTTCTTTTATTTCTAAACCTCACTCTTTCTTTGCTGACTTTCTGAATTGTCTCTCCCTCAAACCTGTCTCGGACGGTATTTATATTGCACTGACTGTTACTATCAGTTTAAACCTCTTAGCTAACAGGATGGCCAGCGAGGCCCACATTTAGCGCCAAGACTGACTGCTTATCACCAACATTATCTCCACTCAAATATTATATTTAAAGGTGTTCTATTTTCATTTCTGCTATTTTCTTCATGATTCTTTAAGCTGACGGCAACGTTTCTTTCTCAAAATCATTTGCAATAGAACACATTTTCTGTTCCTACGATTGCGTAAAACATTTCAAGTTACAGCTCATCATCATCATCGGTCTTTTAACGTCCGTTGTTGGACATAGACCTTCCCCAGGATTTGCTACGATTCTCCATCATGGGCGTCGCGGAGCCAGTATTTCCTGAATTTGTCAAGTTCATCTCTCCATCTCGTATTCTGTTGGCCTCAGTTTCTCATGTGATCTTTGGGGATCCATGTTGTGAGACGTGATGTCCATCGGTTGTCTTTCATTCTCACAATATGGCCTGCCCATTGCCATTTGAGTTTTTTTTAGTAGTTTCCATATCACCGATACCCGCTTTCTTCCTAATATACTGTGCTGTCTTGTGATCTCTCCATATAAGTTTGAGCATGATTCTCTCATGCACACGTTGCATACTTCTCAGTTTGCAGTCCTGTCTCTTGGTTAGGTTCCATGTTTCAGCTCCATAAGTGACTATCGGGAGAATGCATTGGTTGTATACTCTTCTTTTCTAGACTGTTTTAACCCAATTTTGTTTATTTTTATAGGACACATGGACACATAGCGTAGTGGTTACAGCATCAGACAAATTACCGTAAAGTAATCTGATGGTTCTAGGTTCAATCCTAGTGTGAGACAACAATAATACTACTAATGCTAAGAGGGGAGTGCAGGCAATATACCCCCGTCGGATAAATGAATTACTTCCCCACACATACCTGATGAAGGCGGAAACGTTGTATGAAAAACAACCAAGATGAAGATGGTCCGAATATTAACAGAGATAAGTTTTTTTGTTTATACAGAATTGGATGTTATGGTAATATTTATGAATTTTTCTTGTTGCAATCATCAGTTGTTTACCATGTAACAGTTTCGGGGATTTAAAAACAATACAGTTATAACATGGTCCCCAGTAGTATTGATCACTCTCCTCATGTTATGATTTTGATGTATCGCTTTATTTCATCGATCTTCGTGTCGTGTCATGATACACGTAATATTTTTTTAATTTTATAAAGGTATTATCATAATGTATTGTATATAAATGTTGGTTTGTTTACTTATATATTTTGTATATTTGTTAACAATACAGAGTGATTTTTATTTTAGGTATATTTATCGAAATAGAGTTTTGATAAATATATAATTCAATTTAATATATATATATATATATATATATATATATATATATATATATATATATATATATACACATATATATATATCAACTTTTCAAGCAACCGAATGATCGAATGATTTTTACGTTTATGTAGATAAAGAGCTTACTCATATAATAATAATAATAATAATAATAATAATAATAATAATAATGATAATAATAATAATAGTTTTAACAATAATAATGATAATGATAATTATAATAATAATGATGATGATAATAATGATAGTATTAATAATAATAATAATAATAATAATAATAATAATAATAATAATAATAATAATAATGATAAGAAGAAGAAGAAGAAGAAGAAGAAGAAGAAGAAGAAGAAGAAGAAGAAGAAGAAGAAGAAGAAGAAGAAGAAGAAGAAGAAGAAGAAGAAGAAGTTGGAACCACGACAGAAAAGAACGTCATGTTAAAAAAATGTTAACATTAGAAAACATTCAATCAAAATGTAGATTTATGTATTATAAAATAAAATTAAAAAAAAATATCTATTTCGGGAATTTTATCTGAAATATAACGCTTTCTGTATTGTTAACAAATATACAAAATGGGCATACACACACACACACACGCACACACACACACACACGCTCATATATTGTCTGGAAAGCTTTATAATTTTAAACTCTAAACATTGAGAAAACTTTAATTTTTTTTGTGTCACTTCAGTCACTTATTTCCCCATACCTGCCAATGTAATTTACATAATTTTCTTCAGTGTTTTTCCCCTGTTTTACATATATTTTCCTATTATGATACAATTCATAAATTTTCTCTTGTTGGGATCATCAGTTGTTTACCATGTAACCGTTTCGGGGAATTTAAAATAAAATAGCTATATTAACATGGTATCCTACATATATATATATATATATATATATATATATATATATATATATATATATATATATATATATATATATATATATTAGATGCGACTGAATGATTGACAGGCTGACATACTGAACACTTCTATATCTTTTGTTTCCTCCTGCTCCATCTATATATGTCTGGAAGTGCAAGGGAGAGAACTGCGTATTCTATCGGTCCCATTTGATGGCCTTCCTATATAACAATCTACGAGATCGAACAAGCGCATCTATGGTCTTACCCAGGCTTGTTCTATGTTCAATCAAGCCAGACCTTATTACATCACGTCCCAATGCTCCTCAGAACAAATTTTATTACAGTCATCCCCCATATAGCGCTGTACGATATAGCGCGGTTTGCCATATAAGGCTGCTGATTGATGGAATTTTTTTTTTTTTTGCCTATTATGTATAATCACACGCTCGTCCAGAAAACCGGGGATAAAAACATAATTTTATCAAAAGACTTACTTAAAATGACTGAAATATAAAATGTCTTCAAGTTGCAATCAATTAACATTTTATTACATGGTGTTTCACACATGATTTATTTGATTTTGTAATGAAAACAACTTCGTTCATCGATGACTTTGTAATTGATCTTTGATGATCCCCGTTCAGTTAAAACAGAATTACCTTCTTTGGATCCAAACCCCAGCGTTATAAAGAAGGACTACTGTAAGACGTTCATGACTTGGGAATCAAATTCTGCCGATGGTGAGAAAGCCAAATTCTTGTCTGAATTAGTCGTTCGTCACAAAACTAGATTGTGTTCACCAAATATTAACACTTACCGTTTCGTATACGAATTCTTTCGAAGGTTGAATAAGTAAATGTATTAATTTGGGTCTGTCAGTCTGTCCGTCGGTCTGTTAACCAACTCGATAACTCCAGTGGTTCTCATGAATTTCAATCGAATTTCGTGAGACGATGGGCAATGGGTTCCAAAAGAAGTGACTGAATTTAAGAGTGATCTAATATTTTTTCTCCCTTGTATCTCACCAATATATCCATACTATACAATATATCCAAAAGTTCGCAGTTGATTTCATTGTAATCTTTGGATCGGTAGGTACTGGGCTACGGAAGAAGTCATTGAATTTGGGGTCCGATCCAAGATTTGTTTTCACAATAACATCCCTTGGATCTCGTCTCTATGTCCAGACAATATCTCCAATGAATTCTACTGAGAATTTCTAGAAGGATTAATTAAGTTATGAAAAAAAGATTGGTATATATATATATATATATATATATATATATATATATATATATATATATATATATATATATATATACTGGATCCAGGTATCTTTTCGATTTCAAGATATTTTCAAACTTTCTTCATACATTCATGTATTCACTTATATTCATCCACACGATATATCCAAATGTTCACAATGAATTCCAATTATATTTTGTGGGAAGGTGGGCCATGAGCTACGGAAGAAATAATTAAATTTTATTACAGATCCAGGAGTTATCAACATTAACGTATCGTTACGATTCGTGTTTTAGTATCGATGAAATTAGTTGAGGTATGCGCTCCCTGAGTGCTTCACAGTTTTTTTCTGCTTCTTTTCCTTACTGTTTGAGTTAGGAAAATATCTTAAACTGTTCACGAGCCACTTATTTCTGACACTTTTTAGTTTTTTTTTTTTTTGGTTTGGGTTTCATTTCTTGCTTGCATAATACATTAGAACCAGAACTCATAAATTTCAGAATTCTCCTCTTATTCTTGGAGGTTTTCTGCATCAATAACGTGCCAAGCCTGTACAAATTTAACTAAATTGAATTAGACGCTTTTTCTTAGTTAAAAACAAACAAACAAACAAACAAACAAACAAACAAAAACACAAAAAAGAATCATACTCTATGAGATTTTCTCGCCAAAATTTGAATTTCAGCCAAAAATATTTGCACCAAAGACGACAGACCAAGACTCGGTATTTGAATGATTTGTTTTATGTTGAATTTCATGTTAGAAATATAAACACGAGCATCAAAATCGAAGACACCGAACTGGAAGTGTAGACCATTACATTTACGTAGGACAACGAATCTCCACGAGACCCTCAAAAGATGAAGAAATCAAAGAATCGCTCTAGAATGGCAAGTCTTTGGCAGAGTAAGCTCAAATCTCAAAAACAAAAAAGATCCCACTAATCCTAAAAAGAAGGGTATCCAACAAATGCATCTGCCCGATACTCACCAACAGAGCTGAAAGATGGAAACTAACCAAGAAATTGACCTGCAAACTGAGAACAATGCAACTTGCACATGAAAGAATTATATTCAACCTTACACGGAGAGACCACAAGACGGCACAATATATCCAGGAGAAGTTTTATCACAGAATCCATTAAGAGCTCAAATGGAAATTGGCTGGCTATTTTGCAAGAATGACAGACAACCGATGAACATCAAGACTCACATCATGAATCTCCAGAAATCACATGCACATCCAAGGCTGACAGAGTGTGAGATGGAGAGACGAATTAGACACATTCAGAAAGTATTGGCTCCGCAACGCCCACTAAAGAGAAGTGTGGCGAATCCCGGGGAAGGTCTATGTCCAAGGATGGATGTTCAAAGAATGATGATGATGACAATGATATTCTGTCATTGCAAAAGCTGGAACAATTTGCAGATCTCAGTTTAGAAGATTCGTGCAGAAATCATGGCAATAGTGAGCGGCGTGAAGATTCATTTAAAAACCTGCCGAAGGTTGGAGAGCGTGAATAGATAAATGAATGATCAAAATTCAAAAAGAAATAGGTTTGATTGATCACTGAAAAAAAAAAACGATCACATGATCAACTTCATTTGGCAGCGTGTTGTATTAGAAGTGATCAATTAAAAGATTGGAAAAGGGATGATAATGATAGGTCACTCCCCTCGCTTTTTGCTAGGTGGGGATTAATCAAAATGTCCAAATTAAAAAAAATCCGTAGTGAAGATCGCCAGACATAAACCAAAGACGAATTTAGCATAAACTTACATTGTAAATTGAAACCTTTTCTAATACCTTTTTTGGTGGAATTTGAGAAATGTAAAAACTCTTTTCTAGACATAATATAGAGTAATCTTTTAAAATTTTCAGCCCCTTAACTCTATTTGTGCAGTCTGTACGTGCAACACATACACGAAAAGCCAACCAGACTAGCTTAAAAACTAAAGAAACCTTGATGTTAATAGTTTTGGTTGACGGTTTCTAATAAAAAAAGTGTTTTTTTTAAGGATTAGGAGGCCATCTTGGTCACCGTTTTGAAAATTATACCTTTCCAGTGATCAGATTGCTGTAGAATTTCAAAACGTTATTGGACACACTTAAAACTTCAAAAAGGCGTCTACGATGAATAATGAAGGAGTAATAGACGTGTTAAGAATTGGGTGGTTGTCTTGGTCACCATCTTAAAAATTACACCTTTCCTGTAGTTAAACTTTGGTAGACAATTACAATACATACAATATATTGCAAAAGTCGCTGAGAAAATTTTTGTAGCAATCTTTTTTTCACGGGGGGGGGGATGCGTCAAACCATAAATGAACTCGACTAAAGCTTAAATGAATAAATGGATATAGATTATATTGCTTCATGTTCCTCTCTTTTAATTACTGTCTTCTGGTGAGATGACTTTGTTTGGATAACTAATAGTTGGATGTTAGGATAATGTTTGTTTATTCCTGTGAACTATTTGTGGAGAATAGTGCCGCATCCACCCTGCTACAGTTTCAATAGTACGTAGGTTTTAGCACTGTGGAGTTACTCGAACCACGCCCTAACCCCGTTCTTCACCCGGACTTGGGACCAGCTATAATGACAGGTTATTTCTTTCATTGTAACTTGGTTATTCACCCATAGGCGAGGGGCCGTGGAAAAGTGGATTCATATTTGAAGTGAATGTTCTTTGGTCTATTTTTTCACAACGTTTCGACTCAGCACCACCTGGCCTTCTGCAGGTGTCTGTTGTGTCTTGAATGTTATCGAGATTTGTTCTGAGAGAACATGCGCACTCTTTCGCGAGTCTGCTTTTTCCTGCATCAAGATTATCTCCCTCTGACGCCTTTGCTCGATTTGCGACCGCCCTCTGATTATTGTATCCTCCCCCATTTCTCAGACTATGCCCCTGGAATCCCAAATTCCCCACTTGTTTCTTTTATCATTAACGAACTCAGTTCAAATATTGAACTAGTTCTCTTGCCGACGGAATGTAATCATATCTTATAATACACCAAATGTCCATCCGTCTGTCTGTTGGTATGTGGCAGCCTACTGCAAAAACTACTTGACCTAACTCCATGAATTTTTTATAGGTAGCCTGGGAACCCAAGGCAGGTTTTTAGCTAGTTACTTCATGAACATCCAACTCAAGATATATTTTTTAGAGGATGTTCGATTTTCAATCCAAATTCATGCTTTCTTCCATGCTTCTGCTTTCAGCTAAATTTGCTGTTAAAAAACAAAACAAAAAAATATAATGATCCGTTTGTGAGCTAACGCACGTAAAGAAATATGAAAGAATACTTCTCCTTTTCAGAAATAACAGAGTAAATCGAAAGTGTTTACCTTATCTAAAAAGGTCAAAATTAAATTTGAAATAAAATTGAACATTGAAATGAATTTGAAATGTATCATAACAGTCATATGATTTATTTCAGATACGTTATCATCCTATACCCCTTCAAAAATATGACCTCGTTCTATCAAATATTATCGCCCCATGCACATTAATCCCCTTCGTTTTTCGGTATTTGCCCGCTCCTTCAACATTATCATACCTTTTCCTAACATTGTGAAGAAATAGTCATATTAATTTGCTCTTCTAGAAATAAAAATGAAATGAGCACAATCTGATTTTATTTCATTTTATTTATTTTATCTATCTGTCGATTAGATAAATGTTTATTTTGCTTTTTAGACAACAATTTTATCCCACCCTTTAGGATAGGTATTTAGTTTAGCAATCATAACTACTACAATTCTAATCTGAGATAAACTTCTGTGTACAAAAAAAGTATTTCCCTTTTTGCATTGGAATCGGTTATGCTTTCGAAAATGCAGAGATGGGCAATTTGATTTGCAAAATGAGGTTTTGGTTTGCTTGTAACTTCCAATTGCTTTTTTAGGCCTTTGCAGTTTAATCTAAAAGCTGATGATTTGATTGGCCCTTATGATGGAAATAAAAATGGAGATTCTCTCTCAACAAATATGCTAGATTATAAAATACATTCTTTTATATTCTCAATCATCTTATAAAGACATACTAACAGCAAAAACGTTGGAGATGCTCTTTGAAAAATTGAAAGTGTTTCAGAATCTTAACCAACTTAGGACAAGGGTCAGCTAACCTTATCGGATGTGAGTTGGATCAGAAATATGTTTGTCTTGTAGTCAAACAGGAATGAAAAAAATGAAAAGATGATCATACAAAGCTATGAAAACAGTTTGTTATCCAATCGTTTTACTGTTTATTTTTCATTAAAGGAATATTTTCCTACGTAAACATCCACGTATGCTCAATCAATGAAAACTATGAATTTTTTTAAATTGTCAAATTCTGGTTGAAATGTTTGATTCTTGTAATAAAAACTTCAAATGGTGATCAGTTGACCCAGTCTTATGAACAGATTTGACAAATCTCACTTTTGAAAAAGAGTTTAAAGAAGTATTGTCTTTGTCTGGGAAACAAACGTTAAACTTTAGAAAAAGTTTTCCCTTTTGTAATTGTACGATTGATCCCTTCGTCATAGCTACCTGTAATTTTAACAGTTGCTTTTATCATATTTGATAACCATAAAAAACAATTTTCATTCATTTTGGTCCATAATTGATCATTTTTTCTATATTTTGGGGTAATTTTGGGACATTTTTCAGTGAGCATACTTAATAAAAGATGAACATTCTAAATTCAAATATATTATTCAGAGATATATGTAGATTATTTTTAGAGAAAGATTGTTGAAAAAGCAGGGCAAAAAATGAGGGTTAAACTACTTTGAAAAAAAAATAAACATCAAAATTTGAATTTTTCAAAAAGAAACATTCGAACATAAAAAAATAAAAAAGTACTCCTAGAAGTGTCTCGTCAACTCATTTTTCCTTCAGTTTGTTTCATGAAAATCGATTTATAAATAAGGGAGGAGAGCTCACCTACAGTTGAAAAATATAGTTTTGAAAAAATCGAGATTATACTTTCTCGACTAAAACGTCTCATATATTATATAATATTTGTTTATTTTGCATTATAGAAAATATTACCATCATTTATATTTTGCATACAGCGTTTACATAACACATTTACACAATACACAATATTTACATGATATTGATCAATTTTCTAATGAAAGATATTACTGCTGCCAGTGTCTCACTGTATGTTACACACAATATACAAACGGCGCTAGGCATAAGGTATAAAAAGCCCTTGTTATTATATAACATTCGAAAGGAAATCGATTTTTCCACCACCACCACCACCATCATCATCATCATCATCATCATCATCATTCTTCTATAAGATGATCAAAAAAAAAAAAAAAGTCAAAATCTGTCCAAATTAGGTGTGATTGCCCCTTAACATTATTCGGTTGAAGATCTCGTTGAAATTCCACAATAATACAGTCATATGAATTTTTAATTGTTTTTAAAGATTGCATATTTTCATCAAGGTCAGAAGAATGCTATCAAAACTGTTATTCCAAAGTTATCAGATTATCATGAGCGAATTCAGGAGGAGAATAAACTTCTAAGTTCTTTTCTTCTCTACAGGGATATCGGTTGAAGCTATTTAGCATTAAATGGGTTAATTTACGTCTGAAAGGCTTTGGTTGCAGGACATATGTCGCGTAAAAACACAGAATTGACTCGTAATCTAAGACTGAACTCGTTAAGATGCATCATTAAGTCAGCCGAGGATGCCAATTTCCATAAGCATTCATTAGTAGATTAATGTTCGTATAGGGGAATCCACATGCCTGTACGTATGATTTCATCTTTCTCAATAGAATCAGATGAAGCAAATTAGATTTAGAAGTAAATTAGATAGACAAACACCTGACATATTCGGAGAGGCTAATGGAGCCTAATCTGGAGACAGTGCCCTACAGAAGAACCCGTGATGATCGATTAGAAATATATAGAATAACCCCAGGTCTACACGCCATCGATCAAGACTGTAAATGGAGCATGTCCAGATACAATCGTGCTACAGACATCCCTGAGTATTGCAACCAGAGGTCGCAGAAAGATGCTACAAATCCAATCAGCCACCGGGGTTAAAAGGCACTTCTTCTCAGACAGATCAGCTCCTACCTAGAACAATCTATCTGTATACAAAGTCTCTCCCCGGAACGTAAAAAATATTCAAATCAAATCTCAGGAAAGATCCCAGTCTCCGAATATTCGTGTCTGAATTTTCGAACTAGACAATGAACCACAGTATGATTTCATAGGGATGACCCCGCTAACCTCATATTGTCCTGATTGAGATATTGTCTTTTCCGCCAATGAATAACCGCAGAATGTAACCATAAAGCAGCTAGCACTTTCTGATAGTCTTGGCTAAAAACTTTATCATCTCTGTCAATGAAGTTGAGGAAGTTTATGTATTCAGTCGTGTCTTTCTGTCTGTCTGTCCGCACAATATCTACGGAAGCACTCAATGAACATCAATTAAAATTTCTGAAAGGGTATGCAATGGGTTACGGCACTATTGGCTAAATTTGGATCGGATCCAGGAATACATTTCCTGATCAAGAGATATTTTCCCGTTTCTCCTTTACATATATTTATATATACGCCCATGTTAATCCATATCTCTAAAGTTTCTCTTGGATTTGACCGTAGTGTGCCAATTTCTGAAATGAAATATGATATTTTTAAATTGCTATCAAGCCAAATGATCAATTTCAAGAGTGGGAACATGAAAAGTCCACAGGAAGCAAAGGACAATTGATTCTGTTGCTAGGCGTTAGGTCTAAGATAATGGCAACACAATGGCTCAAGGTACCTAATGCTTGAGGCACCTGTCATATGTTCCAGACAGTAAGATTTTCAATTATTGTTATGACAATGAACCTGTTCTATTCATCAAATGATGTTCTGAAAACGATGCTGTCTTGAAGCTACTTTCTTTTACCTGATAGTTGTAAAAAAAAAAAAAGAATTCATCCTCCACAATTCGTTTTTTCTCGCCGTATAGCATAATAATAGATAAATAGATAAGATGATACTATAATTCAAAAGGTGTTGGAGCTTTAGTTTACCCGTGGCTCCAGAAACTCTAAGGATGGCCTGAGGTTGACGTTGTATCTTTGAATGATTATAGAGATAAGGCAAGATTGACCTTTATGGAGTAACAGCTGTGGACGTCTGTAATTCTAAGAATAGACGATTTTAATTCATACCAAATTGAGTCGCCAGAAAAAAGAAAGGTTGTCTATACATCGTGAATTTCGGAACTATTTTTTAACCTACCTATGAATTGTATTCATTGATTTATTTTGCTATGGCCTCAATCCCAGAAAAAATTTTCCAAGATAAAGTAGTTTGCTGTTATTTTTTTTAAAACTATTTTTCTTTGAATATATCAAGCGATTTGATTCGAAATAAGAAATGCTGAAACTGCCTATATAGTCTCAGGAGACTTCACTAAGAGAGTAGGAAAAAAAAGACAGATAAGCATCGCCTGCTGGGTGTTTGGATTCCAGAATTGTTTTTTCATCAATTTGAGATTTGCATTCTTTGATCTATCTTGCTAAACCTGAGTCTTTAGTGGGCCTCTCAGTTTTCAAAAAAATATTTTCTTTTCTTTTTGACCTTTTCTTTTCACTATATTACGAGAGTTAATTAACAATACTGGAACTGCATAAATCATAGTATTTCATCTGCATAAAAATATAAAATTCGAAACAATGATGCAAAATAATAATAATAATAATAATAATAATAATAATAATAATAATAATAATAATAATAATAATAATAGTAGTAGTAGTAGTAGTACTGGAAAATAAAAGGATTTGGCATGAGAACTAGGATAGTGCCAGTAGTAATATGTGCACTCGGAACCGTACCAAAGACACTGAGGGTGATATTGGAGGAACTCGGGGTAAAAGGAAGGATCGAGACTGCGCAGACCACAACACCGATGGAGACTGCACAAATACTGAGGAAAGTGCTAGAAATATGAGATCTACGACCCCCAGCAGTTAGCAGTGGCCTAACAGAGGAGGAGGAGGGAAAAAACAAACAAAAACAAAACGAAACAAAATACGACAAATGGTGGTGGAGGTACCAACCACAGCGTTGCTATCATAGGTGAAGGAGAGATGAAAGGAGGGCTGAAGACCCGAGGGGACTTACTGTCACTCAGCCTTCCGCGTCAACCACTGGGTAACTTGTGTGAAACTGTAAACCATAGCATGGCTGTGGACTGTGAGAGTGTGGAGAGGATAGCTCAAAACCTGAGGAGACTTGCTGTCATTCAGTGTCCAACTGAAATCATCAGGTAACTGGTGTGAGAATTAATGATACACGATAAAACGGGAAGAAATGAAGGAGAAAATAAAGAGAAAATACCTTTGGAGGAAAAGGAAAATATTAGAGACCAAAAGAAACAGCAGGAGTCTCATAAGAGGAATGAACACCTGGGCCGTATTGGTAGTAAGATACACAGAACCATTCTTTGGATGGACAAAAGAGAAACTCCAATCAATGGACCGATGAACAAGGAAACTTATGACAATGCATAAAGCGTTAAACCCCAGAGATGACACGGATAGACTGAAGAGATAAGGAGGTGGCATGGGGCTCATCAGCATAGAGGACTGTGTCCAGAGAGCTAAAGCAGATGTAGAAAAGTATGTGCAAACAAACATTGAAGACATCATAATTAGTGCCTGAGGCAGTACAACGAACAACCAAAAAGTAGAAAACAATGGAACAGCACAGCAAACAAGGAAAGAAAAATGGGAAAAGTAAAAAAATATGGAGAATTTAAAACACAGATACAGGGGGTAGCAGACGAGAGATCAAGGACATGGCTACGAAAAGGAAACTTGAAGAGAGTAACGGAATTGCTCATCATGGCAGCTCAAAACGAATGCATCAGGACAAACAAAAACAAAATATCAAAACAAAAATCGACAAAACACAGACAACCAGCAAGTGCCGCCTGTGCGTTGAAAGAGATGAGACAGTAAACCACATAACTAGTGAATGTAGTCAACTCGCCCAGAAGGAGTATAAGCACGGACACGATAGAGTAGCAACGGTGATACACTGGGAACTGAGTAATTGAATGGGATTTGACCACACGGAAAAGTGGTACCTCCACAAACCAGAGACAGCCCTGGAGAATGGAAACCACATATTACTTTTGGACTTTGACATCCAAACCAACCACCTTTATCCAGGCGAGAAGACCGGACCTGGTAATCGTAGACAAGAAGAGGAAAACCTGCCAAATAATAGACGTGGCTGTGCCTGCAGACCATAGACAAAGAGGAAGGGGAGCAAAAACTGGAAAAATACCAAGATCTGTCAAGAGAACTGAAAAAGATGTGGAAAATGAAAGTCAGGGTAGTACCAGTAATAACAGACGCACTTGGAACTGTCCCGAAGATAGTGTGATAGGTATGGGAGAGATGATATGTGGGCTGAAGACAAGAGGAGACCTATTGTCATTCAGCCTTAAGCAATGACCACCAGGCAACTGATGTAGAACTGTAAACCACAGTATTGCTGTGGTCTATAAGAGTGTGGTGAGGAGGGGGGAGAGACTTGTTGTTATTCAACGTCCAGGAGTAACCACTAGGCAACTGGTGTGAAATTGAAGATAATAATAATAATAATAATAATAATAATAATAATAATAATAATAATAATAATGATGATGATGATGATGATGATGATGATGATAATAATAATAGCTTACTTCAAACCGAATGATATGGTTTCTAAAAACCGATGGAGCTTTGAAATAGCTTTGATTAAAGTTATTACAGTTATAACCAACCCAGTTAGGCTTGGTGTAACAGCACGGCAAACAAAATTAATATCATCATCATCATCATCATCATCATCATCAGTCTTTTAACGTCCTTTGTTGGACATAGACCTTCCCCAGGATTTGCCACACTTCTCTATCATGGGCGTGGCGGAGCCAGTACTTCCTGAACTTGTCTAGCTCGTCTCGCCATCTAATATTCTGCCAGCCTTGGTTGTGCATGTGATCTCGGGGGATCCCTGTCATGAATCATGATGTCCATCGGTTGTCTGCCATTCTTGCAACATGGCCAGCCCACCACCATTTGAGATTTTAAATGGATTCTACGATGTCTCTGACACTTTTTTTTTTCAGATGTATTGTTCTGTCTTGTGGTCTCTCCATGTGAGGCCCAGTATTATTCTTTCATGTGCACGTTGCATGGTTCTCAATTTACGGGTATGTCTCTTGGTTAGCTTCCATGTTTCAGCTCCATAAGTGACTATTGGGAGGATGCATAGGTTATACACCCTTCTCTTTAGGATTAATGGGATCTTCTTATTTTTGACGGTTGAGCTAGCTCTGCAAAAGGCTTGCCATCCTAGTGTGATTCTTTGCTTGATTTCTTCTTCTTTTGAGGGTCTCATGGAGATTTGTTTTCCTAGGTAGATGTAGATGGTTTGCACATCAAAATTAATATGAGAGTGCAAAATTATAAAACCTTTAAAAATGGGGCACAGATTCTAGATTTAGGCATCATAACCAACAGATGTTCGTTCGTTTGTTTCAAGAGGAACCCAGTCGTCACCCTGCAACTGCTGGCCAAAAGTCTGACGTGCTGCTTTGATGGCCTAAAAGGAGGGTCAGTCATTATCGAGAAATTGAACTTAGAACAAGAAAAGATGAAAGAACGATTTAGTTATGTATTATAATGTAAAATGTAAAATATCTGAAAAGGAATACAGAAAACCTGTGCGCATGATTTGGTGGGGAATCCATTGTAGAGACATCAAGTCAGCTTTTGGTTGAGTAAACGAAATACACTGCGAACAAAAACTGGCTATCAAAGATAAATTTGCAGGAAATTCGAAAGAATATAGAAAAAGAACTGGACCGATCCCCCGAGGAATAACCAGACCCAACTAAGATAAACGACGAAATAAAAACAAATTTATGAAAAACCCTATAAAGACAGAAAGGGGCATCGGCACCTTAACGGGAGAAGAAAAAAACAAAAAACAAAAAACAATTCAAACTCTAAAAATTTGTTGCAAGAATGAGAGGCAAAGTTTGGAAAAAAATGTATGAGATTCAACTGAATATGTCAATTGCTTTTTACAATTGCTCATTGGATCTAACTTCGTAATGGGATTCAACAATCCTATCTACGCTGGTGCAAAAATGGCAATAGACGTCTTTACGACACAGGAATAAACGACGGGAACATAATATCAGCCTGGGGAAGGAGATTAGAAAAACAAATTTCCCAAATACAGAATGATTACATAAAACACATCAACAAGCAAAACTACTGGACACTTACGAAATGAGACAAGAAAGCCTACCCACTTCTGTGGAAGAAATACACCAAAGAAGATTGTATAAAGAAGCAAGACTAAAGAGATATAGAGGACTGTCCACAGCTCACAGAATGGCACTTGCAAAAACAATGAAAAGAAAATTTACTTATAATTGAATGATGAAAGAATACAGGACATAAAACCAGACGCCAACGAGGCAAATAACCTCTAGAAATACACATGAGGATACTGAAAGGGACATAACAAATCTTTAGAATGATTAGATAATCTTGAGAAATGAACCCCAAGACATAAATGGGGGAGAGAAAAGTTTATCAAATACTAACACTGAAAAACACTTACCAAATAATAGCCTGAAAAATAGAAAGTATGCAGGAAAGTAGCCAAAGGAGCGAATGACTAGCTCAACATTGACGAGATGGTCCTAAAAGAAGTAAGAAAAAGAAGAAACATATTACAACGAATGAATTGACAATTGGAAACGCATACCTGATCCCATATAGCTGGTTATTCGAATGCCTTAGGATATTCAAGATTAATGAATCAGTGTTGGAATTCATAGTCAGCTCTATGAAAGACTGGAAGTAAACGACAGCTGCAGGAGAAAACTTAACAGAGGCAAGTATAACAATAGGATTCTTCGGGGAGGGGGAACCTCTCTCACCACTATTATTTGTACTAATCATAATACCACGAAACAGAATATCTGTGCCCCATTTTTATAGGTTTTATAATTTTGCACTCTCATATTAATTTTGATGTGTAAACCATCTACATCTACCTAGGACAACGAATCTCCATGAGACCCTCAAAAGAGAACAGCACATGTACATGGGTAACATAAAGCTATTTGCAAAGAACAGGGAACGGAATATCATTCTATAATTAAAGAATAAAGAGATGATATTAGGATGGATTCCGGAATAGAAAAGTGCGTGCTAATGGTAATGCACAAGAGAGAGCTTATAGCGGCAGAATGAATTGACCAACTTAAAATTAGAGCATTAACCACACAGACCGATATGAATACGCAGGAGTTCTCGAATATGACAATAAGCCAGGAAAAATGAAAGAGAAAATCAAAAACGTGTCCCCTAGAAAAAAAAATACAGACTAAGCTAAATTGCAAATATTTGATAAAAGGAATAAACACATGGGATGTATCGGTAATGAGATGCACAGGCTCATTTTCTCTTGATGGACAAAGAATGAACTGTAATCCTGACCTGCGAACTTATGACTATGCGCAAGGGTCTGTGCTCCTGATATGATGCACATAGTCTGTCTATGAAGAAGGAGGAAGGTGACAGAGGCCATCATCATAGGCAACTGTGTCCAAATAGCTAAAAAGGGATTAGAAAAGTATGTCCAAGCATATGGTGAAGATGATATGCTAAGCACTCGAACAGAAGCAAAAAATTTCACAGGAAATTCAAAAGAGAGAAAATATCGTAGATTAGTGATCATTGACATGGCTACGCAAAGGAAAACCTGAAAAGAGAAACGGAATCCAAAACATAAGCCCAAAACAAAGCGTCGAAGCGAAGATAAACAGTGAAGAAAAAAAAGCTGCAAATGCCGTCTATGTGAGATTGTAAATCACATGATCAGTGCATGTTGTCAACTACATCAGAGGGAGTACAGGAACAGACATGACAGGGTAGCAACTATTATACACCTAACTCTTTGACAATAACATCCAAACCAACAACTCCAAAAGACTGGATCTAGTTATCGAGGACAAGGGGAACCGATACATAGAATCAACATTTTCCTATCGTGATTTGAAATCACGACCTGATTGCTAGGCGGTTCTCTTACCAACTGAGCCAAACTAACATGTTATATATATGAGTTTATTTTATGATCTAAAAGCCAAATATGTAAGTTAGTATGTTTAGTAGATTGTTTGTCTCGTCAGAGCCCTGTTATAACCGAAAATTGTTAATTAATTAGACCATGTTAAATACATTAGCAGAGTCAAAACAACGATAAAAGGTATAGCTTTGAATTTTTGAGATGAGGTATTAATGTCCACATGGACACATAGTGTAGTGGTTACAGAATCAGACAAAATTACTGCAAATAATCTGATGGTTCTAGGTTCAATCCCAGTGTGAGACAATAATATTAATAATGATAATGCTAAGAGGGGAGTGTGGTCAATATACCCCCGACGATTAAATAAAGGGTTTGGTTCGTTACTTCCCCATACCTACCTAATGAAGGCTGTAGAGTACAACGGCCGAAACGTTGTATGAAAAACAACCAAGATGAGGATGGTCCGAATAATAATAGAAATAACGATAAAAGGGTTGTAAAATGAGATGACATCGCATATAACAAATGTGTTAAGTCTTTAGCAGACAATAGTGTCACAGAAATACTGATTATTTAAAGATAAGAAAAAAGTGTGTGAGTGACTTAAAGGAAGAGTCATTGCGGTGAGTGAGTGAATGAGATGAAGAATGAGTGATTTATCGAGCGAGTGAGTCGGTCAAAGGAAGTGAAAAATGATCTAGTGCGTCTCTCCTTCCTTTCCTTCTGTCTTCTTTTAGATGCAGCCATCTTTGAGATAACATCACAGACAGCAGGGAAGGGGAAGCAGAGTGGCTAGATATTTGGTTATGTTTCTGAATCCCCCCCCCCCCCGAAAAAAAAAAACTCGCGAAATTGGTCAAATGCAAAGGTGGTATGAATGATTGTTTATAAAACATTGCAGTACTATTAGCAGAGAGAGAGAGAGAGAGAGAGAGAGAGAGAGAGAGACTCATTAAAAATACTACTGCGACTAAGTCAAAATTGCTTAAATCTATAATAGAACCAAACCAACAATTTCGTTGCAAAATGTTTTTTTTGGAAACATCAGATTTATCGAATTTGGCCACACTCTTTTCTAAATCTTTTAATAAAATAATATTCAACTTTTTGTTATGAAATTGATTATTTTCATACGGTGCTGGTTTCAAACTCTAAGTTATACAGCATGAAGAGTAAAATAATATTAATAACCGACCAAAGCTTTTCCATAATTATCATAGAATTAGAATTAATAACAGTAAAATTTAAATGAAAAAAAAATATAACACCGAATACGGTTAAATAATTGCATGGAACTTTTGTTGAAGAATTTGGCAGCGGCCTCAAACCAATATGTGCTTTATTACTGAAAATGTTTTAACGATACATATTCCTGCAGTTATGTTTTATTAATTACCCTTCATCTCAGAAACAATCAAAGATAGAAGGATACAGTTTTTACCGTTCGAAAAGACGTCTTTTGAGAATCAGTTCAGATTTCAAAGAGCAGCTTGTGACCCAACTTTTTTATTGCTTAATAAGACGCTAATGAAGGCAGAAAACATGGGATTTTAAGCAATCGGTATCTCATTATTTCGAGATTTATAACTGGGGTAACCTATAGTGTTTTCTCTGAGAAAAAAAGTATTTTATTGTCAGTTAAGGGTTAAATTCCAAACTGGAATAAGCACTACGAGAAAAAAAAATTCATTTCAATGGTCTCCTACGACAAATAGAAAGTAAGGGTAGAGTTAAGTATTACATCTACATTGTCAATAGAACCTCCTATCACGAAACCTTTGGATATTTCCTTTCTGAAAACTGACAGATTTCTGAAAAATCTGAAGATGCAAAAAATTAGAAAAAAAAAGAAAAAAGAAATTGAAAGAAAAAAGTGGAATATTTACCAAGTCGTTTAAACACTGGTGTATTGTTGTTTTCACTGATTTCTTTAGCACTAAAAATATTTTTTCGTGCGTTAGTTTGAGCACAGACCTCGTAGAAAACGAAAGTTTATTTTCCGTAAAATTCGACCTTGAAATGTGTTTTGTTGGTAAATTGTGTCCTATTGTTTTCGGATATGCTTCAGTTTTTCCTCTGTGACCCCTCAGAGGGTGAGCCAGCACTAATTCCAAGGCAGAATCACAGAGGGTCGGCATGCAACCTTAGACAAACTGGCATAAGCGCTGAGAGAAAGAGAAATTCACATCCATGGTCAACTATGAAGAATGGAAATCAAGGCTGTAGTTCAACCTTATCACCATCATCAACGTCTTTTATCGTCTGTCGTTGGACATAGACCTTGCTCAGGATTCGCCAGACGTCCATTTCGTGAAGCCAATAATTTCCAAACCTGTCTGGTTCATGTCACCATCATATATTCTGCCGGCCTCAGTTTCGCATTTGATATCTGGGAATCGATGTTGCAAGTCGTCATGTCCGGTGATTGTCTGCCATTCTTGCAACATGACTAGTCCATTGCCATTTGAATTTTCTAATGGATTCTATGATGTCTCGGACTCCATAATTGATAGAATCCCCTCGAACAAATCCTGCAAATATTTCCTTTCTCAGCCTGACAAATCTCCAGAAGGTTTGAAGGTCTGATAAAGTGAAAGCACATGAAATGAAAAGAAACGAAAATTAAAACTACATACGTTATATGATATTGACATAGCAATCACTGGATCCACACTGAGAGAAAAATAAATCGCATTCACAGTTTTCAAATAACTAATAGAAATTCAAGGTCCAGTTTAAAATTACAATATATATATATATATATATATATATATATATATATATATATATATATATATATATATATATATATATATATATATATATATATATATATTCTTATAATGAGGAAATGATGCATAAAAAAGGCGAGCATGTACGATGATTGTTTGATTTATTTGTTCCGGGCTTCAAAACATCGAATATTGCTATTACAACCCGCCCCCCAAAATGTGGCCGAGCTCTGATTTAGGCAGAGAAACCGAGACACTTTTTTCCTATTAAAAAAAGATACGTATCATTTTATTCTATCTACACGCCCGGAGAATATTCTCCACTATTTCATATGAACCATTACAGTTAGATTGATTTTGGTACACCATACTACTTGCTTTTAGTCATTTAGTGTTCATTTTCATTCCCAATACAAAAAATATGTTTATATATACATCATCATCATCATCATCATCATCATCATCATCATCATCATCATCATCATCATTTTACCATTCATCGTCGTAAATAGACCTTCCCTAGGATTCGCCATACCTCTCTATAACGAGCGACGCAGTGCCAGTATTTTCTGAACCGGTCCAGTTTATCTTGCTATCTGTTATTCTTCCAGCCTCGATTCTGGATTTGATCTCTGGGGACCCATTTTTTGAGTCGAGATATTCATCGGTTGCAGGTTAATCTTGCAACATGACCAGCCTATTGCCATTTGAGTTTTCCAATGGCTTCAATGATGTCCCAGACTCCTATTGTTGCCATAATATACTGTGCTGTCTTGTGATCCCTCTATGTGATATTGAGCATGATTTGATAACATGTACAGCTCTCAATGCAGGGTTCTCAGTTTGTGGGTCAGGTTCTTGGTTATATCCCATGTTCCAGCTCTCTAGGTGACTATTGGGAGGATGCATTGGTCGTATATTTCTCTCTTTAGGACTAATGGGATGTTAAGCTTGCTCATGGGAAGGCTTGCCATATAGTGCAATTACTGAATATCAGGGTATATGAACTTTTGCTTGGTGTCCTTTCTTTCTTGAACAAAGGCCCCAATAGAGTCCAGACCCACTGAAGAAGTTATCAGAGCTTAGCAGGTGTGCTGATACTTTCTTCCTCCGTTGTTCTCTATCTGTCAATGTGTCTTCGTTCCACAGAAATTTCCATTCATTTTTCATGAAGAATTGTTCCGATGCTGGGTATTGAATCCTAAAATGAGTCCTGGAGCTGGTACCCTGGGGTTTTTCTTTCTCTGCGTTATGATTAAAGTCCCCAATTTTGTCAGAAGACTCTATTTCTTGTAGAACCCAGCAGTCTTATGTCAAAACTCATAGATTAATAATTCAAAGAGGCATATGTATTCACTCGTGTTTGCTTGTCCACACAGTATTTCCAAATGTTCTATCAAACGTTGTGAAAGGGTGGACAAGAGAAGAAGTGATTAAATTTTTGGATGGATCCAGGAATGTTAGAAACCGTCAACCAAAATCGGCACCAAAACTCTTACTATAGGTTTCTCCAGGTCTTTAGTTGTTCTGGATGACTGGCAATGTATCTTTGTATTTATAATGCACACGGGACTCAGCAACTGAACTAAAGAGATGAACATTTAAACATTTATTTATTATTTCAAGGAAACTACCTTTTTTTAAATAAAAATTCTCATTCTAAAGAGGTTTGCAGATGGTGTTTAATTAACAATGTAAGATTATACAAAATTGATCCCTGAGTCCAGCAGCAATCGCGCTTGTTTTTGAAAATTCAGACATTTTCTATGTGTTAACAGCCCAGCAAAATTAACTAATCTATTGATCACCACCTATCCAATTATTTTATTGATCACTTCCACAATGATGCCAAAAGACATTGGTCATGTGTTGGTTTCTATTGAGTGACTAACCAGTACAGTAAAAGAACTTATTTTCATTCAGTTTGTCTCTGGTGAATGACATTGGCTGATGTATGCATTCTATAAATACATCGTAACGTCTTGCAAAGTTAGGTGTGCGTCGGAACCAAACTGTACGCATGTAACTGATCTCATTTAGGTTTTCTTTTTAAATTCCGATTGTTTCGTGAAGTAATACACTGAGTCCAGAGACAGGCGCAAAATGATCTTTGGCGTAAAAGCATTTGTTCAATTCAGTAAAACAGAACAATTTAAAAAAAAAAAATTGATGAAATGTGTTCGCATGAAATACATCAGTATGTATACTTCATTGAAAAAAGATATAAAACAAATAAATATCTAATGCAAATATATATCTATATATCTATCTCTCTCTCTCTCTCTCTCTCTATATATATATATATATATATATACGTATCTATATGTAGTAGAAAGTACATTTGCTACACAAACACGTTTATGTTTCTGCCCTGTTTGGGCCTCTTCAGGTGAATGATTGTGCATGTTTTAGATTCCTGTTTGGGGACTTTGGGAAGGATCCTGTGGGTGTTGATGTGGTGGGAAGAGTTTTTTTATCATTTATTTATTGTTGTTTTTGTAGTGGGTGTGTTTTGTTGGTGGTTACATGTTACATGTCAAAGGGAGTGAGCTAGGTGAACAAGTTATCCATCAGTTGATGCTGAATTGTGTTCTGAGGGATGTTTTGATCTTTTTACATTAAATTTATTTCGTATTTATTTTACCCTTCGGCATGTTAAAGTCCTTTATAACCATAGCGGATTGTATTGTTCTAAATTTACTTAGACATGTGATGGAGTAAATAATGTTGCATAGATGTTTCTTTTTTATGATTGGTAAGTGGGTAAACTGTCCATGTTACCTTTAATGTATTAAAGCATGGGTTGTTAAATTATGTCTCCTAATAATTAGGAATTAATAAGAATAAGAAAGCGCACATATTCATTCACCTGAAGAGGCCCAAATAGGGGGAAAATAAAGTGTCTGTGTGGCAAATATATTGTCCACTATATTTCCTGCTCTATTCTAAACCAAGTCAGTGTTTGAAGTTGAATTTATCGAGCACACTACGAAATAAATCCATGACATATAAAACATTGCTTTATATCTTAACATATCATATTATGCCATATTGCAAACCTGATTTATACTCTCTCTCTATATATAATGCTCTTCTATTGGAACAGAGCACTCTGGTGGATGATGAGTTTCTGTGTAAATGAATATATCGCTTAAATTCACCCTTACTGACCACCTAGTCCAGAGGTAGGATATCGGCCTCCGGGTCCCATGTGAGGGTTTCAATTCTGCCTCTCAGATGGATACTGGATGGGATAAAGTCTATAGCCACACTGAAGAGATGTAATACATCGAAACATCTGTCTGTGGATGACACAATAATATATATGCATATATATATATATATATATATATATATATATATATATATATATATATATATATATATATATATATATATATAATAATGCTCCGCTCTTAGGGTTGAGTACTCTAAGGTGAGGCACCCATCTGTAAAAAGCAATTATGCAACGTTCTTCTAACCCCGGCAGATGGTGAATTATGCATAAAAACATACACTATCATTATTTATCACGTACATGTTACGTGAGATGATCCTACAGTATACATATATGAAAGAGATTTCTAAGTATTAGCATATACATACTTCATTCATTCATGCCTGGTTCAATACGATGGACAAGAAACATTTTTTCGAGGAAGTATGGTTGAGGTATAATAAATGTCCAAAATGTTATCACATCTAGCGCTTTTGGCTAAACATCTAGCCATTTTCAAGGTCTTTTAGAATTCCACAGTCATTTTTACCCCTCTGCATTTGAATCAGTCATTCGTGTGTTGAAGGGTTAGGTTGAAATGTTGCAGGAACAAGAAATAAATTGAAAAGAAATTGAAAAAAAATCCCTGTCCGTCATGTTTAACCACACATACCCGCCCATATATATATATATATATATATATATATATATATATATATATATATATATATATATATATATATATATATATATATGTGTATACATATACACATATATATATGTATATGTATATATATATACATATACATATATATGTATATATAGGAATATATATATATATATATATATATATTTATATATATATGTATATAAATCTTTTTCCAATTTATACGATTAGTTGTTGATGGCATTTAATGACAGTGCTCAAAATTCAAAAATGTAAATAGAACTATTGATATATACAAATGACAACTACTTAGATAATTACCCAGTGATTGTCAACTTTTTGTGCCTAAAGCACTCTTCAGCAATCGGCAACATGTTATGTTTCCGCAATTATGAAAACAAAAAGTCATTTTCATTTGAATAACGTATTTTTCTATTATCCAATGAAGTTCAATTGTTTTTGAAAACTAACGATCCTAACCAATAAGATAAGAGTCTGAGACACCATAGGAACTGTTAGAAAACTCAAATCAATGGGATGGAGATGTTGCGAGGCTGTGGACGTCAGAGTGTAAGACGGCATGATGTGGTCTGGTGAATCTTGAGGAAAGTCTATGTCCACCGACAGACGCTAGCAAACTGATGATGAGTTATTATGTATGTATGAGGACAGACCTCCAGAATTATCCCCCTTTCCTCTAAAATATAAAAATTAAATGTAATCTTTTTCCCAATTTGATCATCTTTTCTTTTACTTTATGTTTTTCTTTAGTTTGTTTTTATTCATTTTCCACGTATTCTAAATCTTTTTCTACATCTAAATAATTTGATAAAAGCCTCCCCAAAAATAGAATCTATAAACTTGAGTAAAAATTGTCTCTCAGGAATCGTCAATTAATGTTTTATGAACATATCTTATAATAAGTAAATTTTCGAATTTTGAAAATATCTATCTCTCGAGTGAGAGACCGTTCTAAAAATCTATCGTAATTTAAAAGAAAATAGAAAATTCCAAAAAATCAAAAAGTTGGATTATTGATATCATTATATTTTCCTATTTTTATTTATTCATTGAAGATAAAATTTGTTTGTTGAATTGTGATGGTCGACAATTTTAATGAAATTGAAAGTATATAAGAATAAAAAAAACATTAAAATAAATAATTTTGTTTCCCTTTTTTTTTCCAACTTTTAAAATCGTGGTAAACTATAATGGTATGTACGATTCGTTCCTTAAATCCAATTATTATTTCTTATTTCTTTCTATTTTAGCCTGGATAGGATTAAAATGTGATTCCACCCTTCCACTTTAATTATCAGGCTTTCTCTTCTATTGATAGTTTTTCTAAAACGATAGATATATTTTATCAAAGATCTGCATTAACTATTTCGTGGCTTTTTGAAGATCTTTGCACTCGCTTCGTCTACATCCTATTTTATGAATGTACAACTCTCAAATATGCCTTTAGATATGGTTAATTTGATTTCAAATCTCAAATATTATTGTCTCTATACACAGTGTTAGAGCAGCAACCAAATTTTGATATGCCTATTTCGGATATAATTGGTCTGTATATATTGCGCCCCTTCGATAGATTCCTCTCTAAAGAAGATGTAGGGTTATTTTGGAACGATGGACTTATTGTAGTAAGAGATATTAATGGCCTCCAAACTAACATAATTCTAAAAAATAACATCGACATTAAGAAGCTTAGGCTTATTGGAGAAATTGTCTAAAATGTTAAAGTATGTAATTTTCTAGAAGTCACGCTAAACGTGCATAATAATTCTTATAGAAATTTTATGGAGGAAAATAGACATCCACTTTATTTTAATGTAAAATCCAATCACCCACCAGCAATCAATAAACAGTTACCTAAACCAATCAACAATAGAATCTCTCAAAACTTGTCCAACTTCAATGAGCTTCACTAGATCAAATATATCTATAGTAATGCATTGAAAACGAGTGGTTTAAAGTTCTCGATTAACGATGA